>CAXIWW010000531.1:0-10000 GCA_964036315.1 Acanthosepion esculentum | reverse complement strand
TTATGAGTCTTTCCAAAATTTTAGGTTGATATTGGCGTAGTATTTCCTGGTGTTTTGTTTTCACTACTAGTTTTAGTCAGTTGAGTCATTTTATGTTCTCGTTTGTTGCATTGATTAATGGGAATACGAGTAAAAGTTTGTAAATATTTTAAAATACAAGTGAGTGAAGCATTGATGGTAGTGATGCCCCTATTATTTTGTGATGTCGATTATGAATTGTGGGAAATTAGTTTTCCATCATTTCAAGCGCACGCATAGTCATAAACAACCTTGTTTTGCATGAAAGTGATTATTGAAAACCTGTGTCATTCGTGATGCTTAGATTACATGTTTTTAATTCTTTCTATTGGATGATAGATGTTTTTTGTTATAATTGAAAAAGTGAAGTTACAATTAATGTCCTGCCGATGTCAATAATTAATATTTCTTTCTTTTCCAAACAGATATATATTTTTTTCTCTCTCCTATTCTCTTTTTCTCTCCTGTTCTGTCTTATTCTCTTTTTCTCTCCTATTCTCTTTTTCTCTCCTGTTCTGTCTTATTCTCTTTTTCTCTCTATTCTCTATCTCTCAGTCACTCGCCCTCTCCATCTCTCACTCATCCGCTCTCTCAATCAGTCACTCACCCGCTCTTTCCATCACTCACTCACCTGCTCTCTCTATCTCTCACTCACTCACCCGCTCTCTTCATCTGTCACTCACTCGCTCTCTCTATCTCTCAATCACCATCGCACTCTCTATCTCTCAATCACCCGCACTCTCCATCTCTCAATCACCCGCTCTCTCTCTATCTCTCACTCATGCGCTCTCTCTATTTCTCACTCACTCGCTCTCTTCATCTTTTTTTCTCTCTATTTCTCTTTTTCTTTTTTTCTTTTTCTCTTTCTCCCTGTCTTTCACCCTCTCTCTCTTTATCTCTCACACAGTTTTTACAAAATCTTACATTAAGTGTGAAAATTGCCGAAATAAAATGTATTACAACCTGAAAAGAGGTTCAAATGTTATTTTATAGTTTAAAAAGGACTAATTAATAGCTATGCAGGTTTGATTCCTATTGGGGACCCTTTTTTCCCTTTAGTAGTATTTCTAAATTCCTACCGGTTATTATTAATTTCACTGGATAGCAACTGAAACACTGTGCTAATCTGTGTAAGGTTAACGGTAATAAAAATAATCTCAGATGAAATTTCATTAAAAATGACTATATTTATGGATAAAACAAAAAAAAGTGAACTCTGGTGTCAACACCGAGCGGCAAAAGTCTTTCAAGCATGAAGATGACCTTAAGATTGCGTTCAAAAGACTGTAGCTGCATAATATTTACTGACGCTCTACATCTGATAGCTTAAAACTAAATTGATTATCAAAACTAGAAAATACATTTTAATAGAATCTATATCTTATTTATTGTTACAATACATCCGCTGAAAATATAAATGATTATAAATTGGATCATGCGTATGTCCAATTTGCATTCCACAATTTTCACAAATCTATACTCGCGTGAATACCGTAATTCCTCATGTATAATACGCATTCATCCATAATATGTATGCCTAAAATTGTGCTGAATGTGTGGGAAAATGCTTCTACTCACGCATAATACGCACCCTTTGTTTCGTCATCAAACCCTATAAATTGAACCTCTCCAATTTCATTACGGCCACCGATTCCTATTCTTATTTTAAAATGGTTTTAAACATAGAATAACATTATTCGAATTCAGTTTTATGATAATTCTTATTTTATTTTACATTTAAACGTATTGTTAGGTACATATGATTGTATTTGATGTCGTTATGGGGTCGCAATCGCCGAATGTTAGTGTCAAATTGCCGTATGCTTGTGGTGAGTACTCATTTGGCAAATGAATTCGATGTATAAAATGACAAATTTTAAAAGATTATTTAGTAGCTCTGCATAAAACGCACTCATAATTTTGCTTTTTTAATGCGTATTATACATGGTGAAATATATAGCAGATTATCCTATCATACTTATCAAATATATTCTGAAATATTTTCAGAAATGCATTCTGTCAATATTGTACACGGAAAATAAACTAAAAAAGCGATTTAGTATAAAAGAAAACCTCATTTTCTCATCAACGCTACGAAAGTTAATCATACATTTTTGGATTTTAATTTGATATCATGTCTAGTAATGATCATGAGGTGTGATTTTGAAAACTTCCGACATAATCTTTAAAACGTTCGTCCAGTTTTATGACAACTCATACACCGACTAGAAAATCCCAGAAAATATGGAGAGACACCTCATATCAGTTATATTATGTAATTAGATAAATACATCTCGGCAAGGAGAAGAATTTACGATTAGTTAATGGAGGCGAGGACCTGTCAACACTCGTATTGAAATTATATAGTGGAATAGTTTGAGTTACGTGCGTGCGTGCGTGCGTGCGTATGAATATACAGGGTGCGATGGGTAAATGGTCGCCATTTTAAAATTCAAGCATGCGCCTTGATGTCTTTTTTTCATTTTATTTATTTTATCAAGTTTCACATTATAGTAGTAAGTTGGGAACGGTCTATGAGTAAAAAAGTGCACCATGACGCAAATCACTCCGCCATAAATTTGGAAACGACATGCTGTAATGCTTGGTATTCATGCAGCAAGATTTAAGACGAACGTTGCAGATTCTGCGTCAATTTGACGAGAGTGCACCGGATTTGGAATGATTCGGTTGGGTCTAATGGTGATCTCTCCATTCATCTCACCACATGGCCTAAAAACCCAAGATATATATGTCGTAATTAAGACGACATTTTATCCATTGTACCCTGTATCTGTCTCTCTCATACACACACACACACACACACACACACACACATATATATATATATATATATATATATATATATATATATGTGTGAGAGAGAGATACAGAGTACGATGGATAAAATGTCGTATTAATTGCGCAAACATAAAGTAACATTCATATCTCATTTAGCAGTAGTAATAATATTTACCGAAGTTACACAAAAATATCTTGTAATACTAAGGTGTAAATCTCTTCATTAAAATCTACATTGGCTTTAACCACGGCCGCCAGACGATTTAGGAATCTCCTGCGTCTCTTCTCGTCCGTCTCCTTAATTTGGTGAATGCTGCCATTATCCCTGCCTTTCATCTTTGTTGTTACAAACAGTTTTGTGGGTGTTTCGCTCAACTACAACTAACACATTATAATAAACCGTTTGCAATCTATTTGTGTAGCAAGATTCGTATTGGCAGGCACCCTCTTGACCCAGGGCAGCACTACCTCCTCAAGGCACTTGATGTAAGCCTCCGTGGGGATTTTTAATTAATCATCCATAAATTCGGGAGATATTTTCTCATCAGTAGGATCAATGACGTATCCGAGTTGACATATTTTTTTTAAACTATTAAACTCATCCAATTCTTTTCATCTGCACTGTCCCCAGATTGACATCCAACTGAAATGATTGTATTGAAGCTTGCAGCAAGAATGCCAAGCAATAGGGCATAGCGGAGTTATTTGGGTCACGGAGCTTTTAATTTCTCACAGGCGGTGTCCACCGGACCCTACAGTACTGTGCAGCCAACATATTAAAAAAAATACAATGCGTATGAGCGAAATTAAAATATAAAAGTGTAACAATTTACACATCGCACGCACTGTGCGTGTATTTGTGTGCACGCATATATATATATATATATATATATATATATATATATATATATATATATATATATAGAGAGAGAGAGAGAGAGAGAGAGAGAGTGAGAGATATTACACTGAATCATTCAAGCAAAATGTAAATTAGGAAAGTTAATGATATAAAATGGTGAAATCCCTTCAATGACAAATATTTAAAGATGAATTAACCTACCAATCACTTGATGAATGTTATGATCCGCTTTTTTAAAATTATAAATACTATTAGGTCTTCCTTAAATACGCAAGTACTTTCGACTGCACATTCAGTCATCTTCTGGCGTGGAAAATATTTTGTTTTTTGGTAAAATTCAGCTATCAACCGAGACCAAAAAATATAATGCGAATCGAAATATATCTTGTTTTTTTCTTTTTAAATGGGTGATTCATGACGGATACAAACGTTTGGAGCGTGCATTCTCAACGCTAAGTTTGAATTTTATTTGAAAATTTTAATGAGTGTGTTTTTTTTACTAATATGGGAAGTTGAGAATTTTTTTCATGTTGTTGTAGGAGTTTATCAGTCAGTGTGGCATGAACTAAATAGTTGAATAAGTAGAGTAATGTCTCAGTTGTTATCCCGAAGAATAGCACGTCGGATTAGCACGTCGGATTAGTTCTTTTATATCAAATATCTGGTGCAGTCGAATTTATATAAAAATGTACCATTCATATAAAAAGTAAATTAGTAAAGTTAATGATATGAAATAGTGAAATCCCTTCGTTAAAATATTTTCAAGACGCATTAAGCTACCGATCAATTTCGGGATAAGAATTTTCGATTTTCATTATATTTTTTCATTTCGGATGCTACCTGAATTTTATTGAAAACAAAATAATTCCCATGTCTGAAGATGACAGAATGTACAGTAGAAAGTACTTGCGTATTTAAGGAAGACCTAATACAGATTATAATTTTTAAAAACAAGGATCATAACATTCATCGAATGAGTGGTAGGTTAATTCATGTTTAAATTTTTTTAGCGAAAAGAATATATATATATATATATATATATATATATATATATATACATATATATATATAATTAAAACAGCCTGCAAATGAATCTGATTGTCAGTGATCAAGTGCTCAATATCTACATATATACTCGGTGTATAAAAAAAATACTTTATAAACATTTAGGGCGAGTTGCACACGCCAAAACTGGAACAACATGTCATATAACCACATATGCCCGCAAATCCGAAGGTTTTGAGGTATTACATTTATAGAATATTTACGGTAGATGGCTCTGTGTTGTCATGTAGACGAGGACACATTCATCATTTGTGTATAGAAGTGTTCGTGTAAGTGAGTCTAGTCTGTATTCAAAGCTTAATGTGTGTAGTTTTGTGTTAACTGGGAAATGATGTGTTTAACAATGGCAGGATATTCGTGAGCAGGGTGATACGATTTTTACATACAGTCGCACAAATAATAATGGACAGAAGGCTGTATTAGATTGCGCTTCCAGAGTGAAGGCTGCAGACTAATCTATCTACTGTTTATTGTCGCGTTGCTGATACAGGATCTGTGGTACTACAAAATATGAATCAAGGATGACCAAGATTCTCTCTTACGCCCAAGAACACCTTCTACAGTCTGTCGGGGAGGATCCAGCTATCACCATACGTCAAGTGGCTTAACCATGTCGTACATCTCACACTACCGCCTGCAAGCATATCATTTGCAAAGTGTGTAAGGTCTTTACCCATCTGATCATTCATCACAAGATAACTTTTGCCGATGGTTTGTTGCACAAACTGTCGATACTTTGTTCGTCTATTCAATCGTGTTTACGGTTGAGGCAACATTTGGATGAGACAGAATAACACATTTACATTACCTACATTTGTGGATGGATCTGAATCGTCATGGTACAATACAGGTTAGACCACAGCATCACTTTACGATTAATGTATTGACTGGTGCTGTAGGTACCTATATATGTTCTTAGAGAAGCGGTCTACAAAGAATTTATTTCGAACCCAACAAGATCTACTAGATGATACACACCTACTAATAGGAGGGCGTATATGGTTCATGCCTGTTGGTGTTCCGGCACATTTTAGTCGCATTGTTTGCGATGCACTAGCTGTCATCTGCCATGAAAGAGTGACAGGTAGTGGAAAACCTGTTCCATGGCCTGGAACTTACCCTGATCCCAATTCTTTGGATTTTTATCTGTGGGGTCACATAAAATAATCTGACGATGTAGAAGATATTAATAACGTAGAGACGCTTCAACTATGTCACATGTTCGCCTGCGAAACTATTCGACATCGTCCGTAGTATTTGAAAGGGTCAGTCAGTCAATGATACGATGGGTGCATACGTGTGTAGAAACAAGCGTATCCCATTTTATATATATATATATATATATATATATATATATATATATATATATATATATATATATATGAGTCATGTGGGTGAGCAAAAAGCAAACCCGATTTGAGACGACTGATGTCGATGTTTAATTGACGCAAATATATTCTAGGAAATGTTCTTTCATTTTAAGTTTATTACACAAAAAATTTCACGCATGGATGTCGACAAAAATGGAGATTTTTAAGAACTTGCTTAAATTTCAAAGCTCATATAGGTGTCCAGCATAAAGCCGGGAATTTAGAATCAAAGAGAATGAAATAACAACGGTTCCCCCATGTGCTCTGACAAGGATTCCGTTGTTCTTTGAAGTTTTCACAATAGTTTTGCATATAGTTTTATTGGCTGCCTGTTGCATATCTGCCAACTGAATGATCGACTAAACGAAACGATTGTGTCTACCGTCAAGAATAGCTCATATCTTTTCAACTAACCACTCACATCTGCAAATCTAATATAACAAAGGATAATGCTTAGCAGATTCTTAATGTATCCATTTGTCTGCTTATTTTGTTACAATTGTATTAAAGCAGATATTGTTGTAACTCATGATGCGTGTATGTGAATACGAGTTTGTATACAAAGATTCGTTTACTCGGAAACTTCAGTGGACTATAAAATGGAAGATTAAACATTGTTACTGGAATTTCCGTTTGTTGCATTTCAGGATGATAGGATTTAATGTATTATAAACTTATTCAATCAATATGAATCGTTAAGTTTAACGACTTGACATAATTTTTATATATATATATATATATATATATATATATATATATATATATATATATATATATATGAAGAAATATAGTCTTAAGATATGCTATATTTATGGGATAAAGTGCTCAATATAAGAGATAGATCGTGGGTAAATATAAAAGTGAACATAAAAGTCAACACTTAGAGGCGTTTCATGCTAGATGCAATCGTCAGGCCACGACTGCTGTTAATATTCCACGGCTATTTATATATACGGTCAGTGGTGCATTGTGCGTAGCCTTTTTGGCGGTTATTTTACCGGAGGTCGTTTTTTTGTTTATTTATTGATTGGGGTTAAATTATTTTGCTTGTTTTTATTTATTTTTATTTTATTTTTTTATTTCTCATCTTATATGTTTATTTCTTTATTTTATTTTGATCGGTGTTATTAACGTAGTAAAAATTTGTTTATATAGCTTATTTAATAGTTTTGTTTGTGTTTGGAAAGATAATTAAAGCTATTTTTTAAATGTTTGGGGTTGATTGTTGTAGTTTGTTCTAACTATTATTTTGGCGGGAACAGTCTTTAATTTGTTTATTAATTCATGTATTTATTTGGATTGATTATCTTTATTTGTTTTTTCTAACGGCTACTTTAACGGTATCGGTTGTTAGTTTATTTATATATTTGGATGTATTTAGATCAATTTATTTTACTTGTTATAATTTATTTGTTATAGTGTATATTTTGGTTTTCGATTTTTAAGTAACGAAGTATATTTTCTTATTCATTTTTTTATCGTTATATAACAGATATAGCTATTTTTTTCGTCCGAATTTTGCTTTGTTTTTTATAGTCTAACTAATATTTTGGTCATAATAGTTTGGTAATTAGTTTATTATTTACTTTACTTATTGATTTTTTTTCTTATTTTTTAAAATTCTATTTCGTCTATTCTAACAGGTTTTATTTGGTAATTTTTTTTAAATTAAATAAATGAAGGTATTTTCTGACAACCACGCACATACACAAACATTATATATTATTTTTCTTGTGTGCGTGTTTCAGCCGTTAACATATTCTACGTGTATCTTTCTAATCATCCCCCTTGTTTTCAATTCGGCGTAGAGAAGCCATTGATTTTGTGTAATGGATGACAATCTTATTCGTCATATTTCAAAACATCACTTAGTCTCGAATTTTCCTATCTTCTCTAGTCTCGATTTTACTCTCGAAATTTTCCTAAATCTAAATTGACGTTACAGCGCAAAAAAGATGTATAGGAAGATGATTTTGTCGTGATCTCTGAGGGTTCTTTGCAGATTGTGTTGAATAAAAGCGATGCTAGTATAACTGATGTCGACGGGCAGGACTTAAATGAGTCTGACTTGCCATTGATCAAACTGTGTTTCAATGGTAAATAAATAGCTTTCAGCGAATAAAACCTGATCGTCTTGGCTCAAACCATCCCACTATGAACATTAGATAGATATTCATAGATATACATAGTAAAAAGAGATATGACTAGAAATAGATGAAGATATATATATATATATATATATATATATATATATATATATATGTATATGTATATGTATGTATATATATATATATATATATATATATATATATATATATATATATATATATATATATATATATATATATATATATATGAAGAAATATAGTCTTAAAGTGTGCTATATTTATGGGATAAAGTGGTCAATATCAGAGATAGAGCGTGTGTAAATATAAAGGTGGACATGGAAGTCAGCACTTAGAGGCGACAGTCTGTTTCATGCTAGTGCAACCGTTGCCTGACGATTGCACTAGCATGAAAAAGACTGTCGCCTCTAAGTGCTGACTTCCATGTCCACCTATATATATATATATATATATATATATATATATATATATATCGATTTCTATGTCTCACTCTCTCGATATATATATATATATATATATATATATATCGATTTCTATGTCTCACTCTCTCGATATATATATATATATATATATATATATATCGATTTCTGTCTCACTCTCTCGAGATATATATATATATATATATATATATATATATATATATATCGATTTCTATGTCTCACTCTCTCGATATATATATATATATATATATATCGATTTCTATGTCTCACTCTCTCGATATATATATATATATATATATATCGATTACTATGTCTCACTCTCTCGAGATATATATATATATATATATATATATATATATATATATATATATATATATATATATATATATATATTTGGGTGTGTGTCCCTCTCAATCTATTTCGCGCTATCTCTGTATATATCTATCTGTATTTCTATCCGACTTTTTTAATTGCATTTATACACAATCCGTTCTGCGCTTGTTTAGCTCTCATGTATGACAATATTGACAGGTCAAACAGGAAAATCTCATAACTGAAAGCTTTTTTAAGATATCAAAATGAAAAACAATACTATTTTCATTTATCATATAGGTAATTATTTTTTTGTAATTTCCTTCCAAATGTTCAATTTAATTCTAATATTATGTTTCATACATAGAGGAAGGCTTTTTGTAATTGACATCTTGAAGAGTTTCTTGAAATATAGCAGAAAATTGATTTACAAGGAAAATATATTCGAGTAACCCTTTACCACTTGGAAATTATAACTAGTAGGTAAAGTGAGAATGTATTTAATAGATATATTAAAATGGCTACGTCAAGAAATCGTTTTCTTGTCGAATGTATTTAAACTATACTAAAAAACAACATAAAGCTAACTAGAAATCCTACCAGAATTTTCATTTAGTATGCGTAAACATTGCATCACACACAGATGGAAAAGTATTAATGCCAGACTATTGAAAGGTCTCTTAGACAAATTAGTAATGGAAAACAAGAAAATTGTCTGTGATAAGGTGTTATCAATATTTTAGTATTTACATGATGACTACTGTCCTCATTTTTTATGTTTTAAGAACGTTTCGACAAATTTTCTATACGAATTTTATCAGGTTTGTCTCGATCCAGTTTCACCAACAGGAAATTACGAACCGAACACATTATTAACTCTATGGGCTAGATTTTTCTCGATTCACTGCATATGTTCAAATATATATTTTTAGCTCTTTTTTTAGTAATACACAATGATTACGTTGTATGTGATATGTAATCATCGATATAGCATTGAATGCTGGACAATAT
>CAXIWW010000530.1:5000-12500 GCA_964036315.1 Acanthosepion esculentum | reverse complement strand
AAGAGAAGATGCATAATATACTATTAGGGCAAAAGGTTTAACTACATATTTCTTTGATGACCAGGCAAAAACTGTTATAGCTTGGCTGAAATGTTTTTATTCACGAGATATTGTACCTTAAGATTACTATTTATTCTTTACAGAATTCTCTTAATTGAAAACATTTCAATACGCTGAAAAACTGCAAAATGCACTTTAAGCATCTTTGCTCAATAAGAAAAAAAGTTTTTAAAAGGATGGAATTAAGTAAGATGGCAGAAGATAATGGAAGAAAATGGTAAATATGTCGTTGAATAAAGTTAATGTTGAAAAATTTTTTATTTTTACTAAATAAACCAAATGGACTTCTTGGCTATCTCAATAAAAATATCTATGTACATATCATGCTAATAACTCAAAGAGAAAATATAGAAATATTCATACATAAACATTCATACAAATGTATATTTGTATACATATTTATATCTCTGACTATAAATATATTTTATAATTTTAAATGCAGTCAAATATAAATATCTATTGGTAGATATACAAATATGCATTTATATATAAGCAAAGTAAGTCAGAAAATATTCAGTATTAATAGTATATTTTGCATCATTTAAATGCACATTAGCATACAAAACTAGCATTTCTTATACTAGATGAGATTAAAGTGTACACACACACACAAAAATAACTGTATTGATACATTTATATAAGAAATATACTACAAATGTAAAAGTTTATCTGTTTATCTATCCACTGATAATCATTTACTCATTATAAAATCAATTCTTAGTAAAACTAAAGTAAATTGCATATTATGTAAAACAATTAAAATTTAATCACACAATGCCAAATCTCATTATTGCTCATAGATCTTTATTTTATTTTATCTTTTTTTTTTGCTTGTGTAGGAAGAAAACATTTATAATTATATATAAAAAATGAAAAAGTAGACAAAATTTACTGAAAAATTTGAGAAACATATATATAAAATTTAATCTTAAAAGTTTAGGAGGCAAGTTATTTGTTCATATGTAAGTTGAAATAAAAATAAAGACGAGAATTCTATATTAAGTTGGATGAAGAAATGCATTAAAAAAGCATATATATTATTAATTGTAATAAAATAATATGCAAAAGTCAACAAGTGAAATCAAAAGGTTTGTTATACTCTTGCATACACCATACAGATTAAGACAAACACACAAAAGAAGATAAAAATCTCTTGGTCAAAGCATCAGACTAATTTGTTGTACATTCAAATGAATTAGTAAAATTTCAGAAAATATAAAAGTTTGCATTTTGTTCTCCTGAAATTTGACTCTCATAATCTAGAGAATTATTTTTGAGAATGTGATCATATTCAGGTCACACTGTTACATCAAATATTATACATATAATTTGGATAATATACTTTACAATGCTCTAACACCTGCCCAAATATTATAGATTAACTTTCAGTAGCCATTGCTTATTTTAGCACAATTCTCAAAAGTAAAATGCTGTTGTGTCAATGTGTGTACATAAGATTTACATTTGTAATTTACTGGTTAATAATTCATATGCTCTTAATTAAAATGTATATTCATGTAAAATTTTATGCACAAACACCTCAGTTGCCTATTTTTAAAATACAGACACACACCTAAAGATGTATATAAATTCACAAATATGAAGTAAAAGGTAATATGTTTCTATATACTTGAATGAAAAACGTGTACACGTAAAAATCTGATATTTAAAGTGTGTTTATAGACGATATTTTATACCATTCAAAGATTATGAAAATAATTTTAACGATAAAAAAGGGAAAAGTTGATAATAGTTAATGAAATAATAATTTTTGTTGGTCGTCTGAATTCTCGGTTGTTGCGCGCAAATTTTACAAGAGGATAATAGCAGCGATTAATTTCTTTCCTTTTTATCAAAAGAACATTTCCTCTTTTTTTTAATTTCCTTTCTAGTTTTGCTTTTGCGTTTCACAAGAAAAGAAATGAAAAAAGGAAATGAAAGGCGGAGGTGGGGGCGATAAAGAATGAGGGAATAATGAAATAAAAGAGATGAAAAGAGGAAGGATGAAGGAACGTAAAGGAGGGGCAGGGGTGAAGGGATGAGACAAAAGAGAAGAAAGAGGGGGAGGAGAAGTACAAAGGGAAGTAAAAAAAACTAAACAAAAACAACGATGAAAAAAGGGAAGAGAAAGTAAAAAGACCGACGGTATGAAGAAGAGAAGAGTAAGGTAAATAAAATGAAAATTTGGTAAAAACGAACAGAAAAAAATATAATACAGTCATGACGAGATGAGAAAAATATAAAATGAAAGAAGAAAAAAAAGAAATAAATGAAGAACACTAAAAAGAGGAAATGCTAACAACAGTGAAGAAAATAACGAAAGATTAAAAAAAGAAACAAGAAACAAACTAGAGAAATAGATAAAGAAGGAAAAATGGAAAGTGTGAAAGAAAGTAAAATAAATAAATGATGGGAAGGAAGAACACAAAACAAAAATAGAATCAGGAAGAATCTAAGCCGAAAATTAAAAAGTAAGTAAAAAAGGGGGAAAGAAAACAGAGGAAGAAGAAAAAAAGAGAAAGTGAGATAAAAGAATTCATAAAGTATGAAAGAGAAAAAAAGCAGGTAAAGATGGAAAGAATAAGGAGGACTGAAACAAGGAAGTGACGAAGAAAGTATGAAAAGAGAAAGAAAGATAAAAGAAAGAACTTTTGTTTTCTAAAAGGAGTAGCAGAATCAACCAATTTTGAAAAGGAGTAATTGACTATTACTCCCCAGGATTTGGTAATCGCCCGGTACACTAATTGCCAATTATTGTCCCTTCCTTCCCTTCCCTCCACACTCTCATCGCTACACTCAACTTTCTATTTCCTCGCTTACGACATAATGTTCACTCACCTCTTTCTCACATACCACACCTACCCACCCACACAAATTGATAACAATTCTGAGAAAGCCATTCTACAGCTGATTATCGCTGGTTTATTACCAATAGATGTGGTATAATTAACTCAAGTACAGAGAGAGAGAGAGACAGCGAGAGCGAGAATGAGAGATTGACTGTCTATCCCCAACCACCACACAAAGCGTAGGGATAGGAGAGAATGGATGTAGGGGTGGGCCGACAAAGAAGAACAAGAATAAGGTTAACCCTGCTACCACACAAAAAGAACTTAGTGGTGATTTTTGCCCCAGTCTTTAGATGTTCAATACAAGTATGGAAACAGGGGTGGATGGAGAGAGAGAGGGAGGAAGACAGAGAGAAAGAGAGTAAACTGGAAGAAGATTTGCGATGAAGGTGGGGAGGAGTAAAAATGTTGGAGATGACTGGTACTAATTCTTTACTCCCACCTCCACTGCCACCATAATGGCGAAAGAGTTTCATATTATTCACCAAGTCAAAACAGCCCCTCACTCTTCACCCACTACAACCTAATCTAACCTCACCCCTCTTCTGCAAAAGGGTGGATGGCGTGGATACAGATAGTACTACTGTGGCAGGGTGGTAACGATGAAGATTGAAAGTGAAGTGGGTATGGTCGGGAGAGGGTTGGTGGAGTAAGGAAAATAGTGATGATTTTGAAGATTTGTGTATTTACCGATGATGAAGTAGACGATGATGGGGGTGGTTGAGAGTGTGTTGGTGAATGGATGAAAGTTTGAAGACAGGATGAAGTGATCTCTGGGGGAAAAATGGCCCCGCACTCTCACTCACCCTCTCTCTCATCTGAGAATGCACGCAATGTCTACAAGGGGTTTAAGTTAAGTCTCTCTCTCTCTCTATATCTCTCTTAATATCTTGGACGAATTAAAACATCAAAATCATCATTAATTTCATATATATATATATATATATATATATATATATATATATATATATATATATATATATATATATATATATAATAGATAGATAGATAGATAGATAGATAGATAGATAGATACACACACACATATATATATATATTAATGAAAACTTGACACACAAACAAATTTACAATTATATATCAAAATGGAATAGACAAAACTCACTGAAAAATATGTACAAAATTTAATTTTTATAAAGTTTGGGGCAAGTTATTTCTTTATATATAAGTTGTAATACAAGAAGAAGAGTAATGGATCAATAAGTACATATCCTGACAAAGTTTCCTGTGTACATGGCTTGGCCTTTAAAATTACTTTAAAAGAAGATTTTGTTGAAAAATATTTGTTGTATAAAAGAAAAACTTTCATTATTAGGCCACAGACATACTGATAGTTATGTCTGATAGATAAACTTTTTGTTAAATATGAAATACCCAGATAGGTACCTCCAAAGAAAAGTGATACCTAAGGATTAAAATGCATTTTTTTTCTTGAAGTTTTTATTTTAGTTTTAATTTCTAGCTAATAGATTAAATTTAATATTCCCAATAAACTTTGCTATATTTCAAACTGAAATTTATTTGAGTAAGATTAGCTCATTTAAATTTTGATTAATCTGATTTGAAACAAATATTAATTTTAATTTAAAATATTGCAAAAAAGCATATTTTAACATGAAGCTGGCTGTTTTTATCATGTGTTGACAACTCAATAGACCTATATTTGGGAATTTTTTCTAAGGGGGACATAGTTGTGTGCCATACGTGATACACACTTAGGCAATAAGGTATCTTTCAATACAAAATTGATGAGGCAGATTTTTTCCTGCAGTAGGTTGCCATTTCTTTCTGTGGTATATCAGTTGCCATCTAAGGCTACAGAACCAAGTCTGTCCTGCTATTTACCCATAGCTAGGAGGAGAAGAGTAGGATTCATACCTTTCCCAAGGGTATTAGACCTTAAGTGAATGTAATGGATCAACTGGAATTTGAACTCAGCTCTCTATGATTCCTCGATCCGAGCCGCTATCCATTACTCTACCATGCTTCCAAAGGGGGACATAACTATAACAATTACTTGAATGAATATATATATATATATATATATATATATAATCTTCATGCTATATTCAAGTAAGGGGGACATAACTGTAACAATTACTTGAATATAACATGAAGATATATATATATATATATATATATATATTTTAACTACCCAGTAATCTTAAAAAATTAAGACAATATTTTAAATAATCTAATATTTTATGTACTTTGGCATTATAGTCTAACTTATAACGGTACTTGTTGAGGAAAAATTAGAAAATTATCAATACATTTTAACTTTATTTTAGTTACTGCTCTTATTTTCTGGTAATGTCATATTTGGACATTAGTATTTACAAAAATCAAGATTTACACACACAAAAGAAATCCAAAATTCTTTAGAAAATATTGGTAATCATTGAATTTGACTATGCTTTACAAATAATGTTTAATTTAACTTAATAACTATATCATTTGACTGTTAGAAATGAAAACAATTCTTGTAAAAATACATTATCCACCGAAAAAAAATTTTAAGACAATAATGTCCATAATATATTTTATAAAAAAAGAAATTAAAATCTTTTTTAATTAAATATTGTCTTCTTTATTTTATGTTTCACAGCAGATTTTATCTAACTGGCAGTTCTATTTGACCAAAAACTTGTCAGGATTCAAATTGTCCTTATAACTAATATAAACATTAAGTGCTACAAAAAAGAATTTCTTGTTTTTTCATAAAATTAAGTGTGGAGGTTAACAGATGTAAAAAAAAAAAAAATGGATTTCAAAAATAATTTCATTCATTTGTGTATAAGTCCTGAAAGTTTCATTAAAATCCAACAATTATTTGATTTTGGCAAGAATTTCAGTGTGTTTTGCCCTAAAAAACACATTAAAATTTCCAATACTAATTTATGGTGAACTGCTGATGCAAAAAAAGCAACATCTTTAACTAAAATTTCAAAGGTTCTAAAAAGGATAAAAAATATAATTTAATAATAAAAAAATTCTTTAGTCTTTCCTCTTAATAATAATAATAAAGATTCTGATGATAAAACTTTATTTTCATTAACTTTGGGGCATCTTTTTCATCATGTCTGTTCATTTTTTTTAGCAGATCTTTGGAGGTAGATAGATATGAACAGACCAAGATAGATCTGAGGTCTTTTGTATTTTAGTTATTTATAAATACTTTGCTCACAAATAAATCTTCATACATTTCAAAGTGTATGGAAAAATAAAGCCCCAAACATCATTTTTTTCATCTCAAAATAAAGATTACTACAATTGCTATAGATTAATCAATAACAGTGGCACTATTTAAAAGAATAAGAAAACTGCAGATCAATAAATGATAAAATAAGGTCAAGTTACAACATTTTACTTATTTCAATACCAAATAAGCTACAATCTTTTTAACATCGATTTGAATTGCTTTAAAAAGAAAAAGAAAGAAAGATCTAGAATTATAACCTTGTATTCTTAATAGAATCCATGTGTGTGTGTGTCTTTATTAGCAGTTATTAAAAAATTGTATTCAGGTGAAGCAAACATTAAACAAGAAATCAAGTCTGAATTGAGTAATAAAGATTACTTTTAAAGAAGTAAAGCCATTTAAAACTTTGCCAATGATAGAGTTCTACTATTCTATAGATAGTAAACATATCTATAAGACACTCAAAATACTTTATTTTTATACAACACCCCATATGAACAAATTAAAATTATAGTTGTTTTCAATGCAGTTATACTCAATTACTAAAAATACTGGTAATCAATGTGGATGAACAAAAGATAATATAGGAAATATTTGAAATAGATTTTACACTGATATGGTCAGATATGATACAATATTAACTGTTGATATAAATAGAATAATTTAGATAAGTATCATTTGTTATACATTCTATAAATTAAAAATATAAAGTCTGTTATTTTCTATATATAAATTTAATATTTGAAATTAAAGTTATAGTTGATGATAATACTTGTGCACATATATTAAATTTCATATGAATAAATAAATTTAAAATCATACATAAAAATGATCAAACTACTAAAAGCCTAGTAAAAAGATAAAATAGAAATCAGAGTACCAAATAAGACCATATAGAAGTATATTGGCATGCGATCATTACTTTTCATCTCTCTTCAAAACAAATGAGCCAAAAGAATCCCCTTTTAATAAAGTCATAGAGAAACTGGACATCCGTTAAACAGTTTACAGCTGCCATTGCTTACAAACAAGCATGTGACATCACAAAGTTGTTTAGCTATCCAGATGTTCATCACTTAATCATAACTGGGAGTTTATTCAGTGTTAATTTTTTTGGAGCAGGGCGTTTAAACAGGTTAACAGATTGCTAGCTGTCACTTACAATAGGAAGAAAACCATAGGAAACCTTTAGGACAATAAATTTTTATTAACACCTACATTATGAATGATGTCAAGTCAATAAACATACATTTGGTTTTCAAATATTTTTTTTTTACAATCCATATCCAACAAAATATTAACAATTTATTTATTATGTTACTATACCTGTATTAATCTATATAAATTGACAATGTTGAAGATACTTTAAGC
>CAXIWW010000529.1:7500-50000 GCA_964036315.1 Acanthosepion esculentum | reverse complement strand
TTTTAAGGAGAGCAATACTCACCAGAAGATTTCTGGAAGGGTCTAGAAAAGGTGACCCAAAAATTGCCTGTCTCATTCATCTGGCCAGTATAGCACAGCTGGCACATGTCTATTTGGTGCTCGAACAAAAGTAAAAAAAATTAATGATGAAACTGAAATTATCTTACTGGAACATATGGACTCTCATTCTTTGGGATCTGCTCATCAATGCAGAACACCTCTGGTGTCTGCGGAGCTAGAGAAATATTCTATAGATGTAGCTGCTCTTTCGGAAACTTGTTTAGCTGGTGATGGTCAACTTCAAGAAGTTGGAGGTAGTTACACTTTCTTCTGGAAGGGAAAGTGTGCTGAGGAGGATAGAGTAGCTGGTGTGGGTTTTGCTGTACATAGCACACTTGTACAAAACTTGCTGAACTTCTTAACGGCGTCAGTGAGCATTTAATGACCCTTCTGAATGGATCATGATATGCTACAATCATTAGTGCCTACACTCCAACAATGGACAGTACTGACATTTTAAGGACTCAATTCTGTGAATCTTTGAGAAGTATACTCAACATGATTCCAAAAGATGACAAGATTGCCCTCCTTGGTGACTTCCACACACCTGAGTTGGAGTAATTTGGGCAAATATTGCATCGGGAAAATCAACACCAATGGTTTAATGCTTTTTGAACTCTGCACTGAGTTTAATCATTCTATTTCCAGCACTCAATTCAAGCATAGGGGTGATCATGTTACTACATGGATGCATCCCTTTACACACCAATGGCATCTCATTGATTATGTCATTGTTTGCAAGAGGGACATGCAGGATGTTCATATTGTTAGATCTATGTGTGGTGCAGATTGTTGGACTGATGTGAGGGCCAAGAGGAATTTTGTTTTTAAACCAGCAACTAGACAAAACAATGGAAAGCCTCCTGCATGTCTTAATGTTGCAAAACTGCATTCCCTGGCAACACAGGAATCACTACAACAATGACTTACTGAAATCAATGATACATCTTCATGGGAATCTTTGAAGAAGAATATATATGAAGCGGCTGAGGAAGTTCTGGGTAAAATGCCAGCAAAACATCCAGACTGGTTTGATAAAAATGAGGATGCTATCAAGGAGATCATTGCAAGAAAGAATGAAATACGAAGTTTGATGTTGCAAAAAGGCCTGTCCAAAGAACAACACAGTAAACTGTTCAAGGAGTTTAAAGCTGCAAAAGCAGAAGCTCAGCGTGCTCTTCGAACTATGCAGGAAAAATGGTGGTCAGAGCTAGCAGATGAAATATAGAATGCAGTGAATTCAAATAATACTGAATAGATGTACTACTTGATGAGATAAGTATTTGGCCCCAGATCCACCAAGATTGCTCCTCTCAGGACAAAGGACAGTAATAATCTCCTCACAGACATGGATGGGATGGCTAGGAGATGGAAGAAACACTTTGATCGGGTACTGGAAAGGCCTTCAAATGTGGTTCTTGAGAAAATACCCTAAAGACCCATAATGGTAGAACTTGACAGTCAATCATTCTTGGGTGAGCTTCTGCATGGCATGGAGGGACTCAACTTGGGCAGAGCTGTTGGGGTTGACAGCTTTCCTGCTGAAATTTTCCATTATGGTGGAACGCATGTAAGTCAATTTATGCATGATCTTATTGTAAAGATATGGAGAGATGGAGGTGCCAAAAGATTGGAGAGATGGAGGTGCCAAAAGATTGGAGGGATGCAACAATGATACCTATATACAAGGGTAAAGGTGCCCAGTAATTATATAGGGATTGCTCTCCTTTCATCAGCAGGTAAGATATTATCCTCTGTTCCCCTATTAAGATTAAACCAGAGAATAGTTGACAATATACTGCTTCAGTCACAGTGTGGTTTCCACCAACACAGAGGGACCACATATGTGATTTTCACAGCACAACAAATACAGGAAAAGAGCTGTGAACAACAATTGGACCATTATCAAATATTTGTAGATCTGAGGAAGGCTTTTGACACTGTTAATCATGCTGCTCTTTGGAAAGTCCTCTCAAAACTGGGCTGTCCCCACCACTTTCTCAAGATTCTGAGGTCCTTTCATGATAGTATGGAAGCCTGTGTCAGTTTTGGCAGTATGTTTATGGGGTCCATCAATGTTGAAAATGGAGTCAAGCAGGGAGGTCTTCTGGCTCCTACACTGTCTTCTATCTACTTTGCAATTGTACAGCTTGATGCATTCAGAGACTGCCATGATAATATTATATGGTTCAGGTCAACTGGCAAGCTGTTCACCATAGATAGGTTTGCAACAAAGGCAAAAGTCTTTTTTAGTTTAGTGTGCAACCTTTTCTATGCCAATGACTGTGACATGGTCACACACAAAATTCAGTATGCACAGGTGTTCATGGATCAACTCTCAGGATCATATAAGGTTTTTGGACTGTCCATCAGCCATGACAAGACAGTGGTGATGTATCAACCTGCCTGAGGAATTCAGTATGTATGTTGATGGTAGTCAACTTGGGGTAGTAGACAAATTTGTATACTTTGGTAGCACCCTCAACCACTACTGATCTCTTGATAATGAGATAGCTTTAGGGATTAAGGCGGCCTCTGATGCATTTGCTACACTTAATACCTCTGTTTGGAGTCAGAAGGGCATAAAAAAGCAGACAAAAAATTAAAATATATAATGCTTATGTTATGTCATCTCTGTTATATTCATGTGAGACATGGATAGTCCATTGCAGACATCTGAAGATACTGGAACGTTTTCATCAACAATGTCTTCGGTCTGTGCTTGAAATCCACTGGAATTCTCACACCCCTGATACTGTTGTTCTACAAATGGCCAATTCACTCTCTGTGGAAGCACTTATACACACGCACAGATTGCAATGGACATGCCATGTTATTTGTATGGCAGATGACAGAATGCCAAAACAATTAATGTATGGAGAATTGGAAATGGGAAAAGACTGCAGCACAAACCAAAACTTTGTTATAAAGATTACCTTAAAGTATACAAGTGCAATATTGGTCTGGATAACTGAGATACTCTAGCTGGAAACCGGTTTTCACTCTTTCTAACTGAATAATTCAAAGGGTTTTTCAGTGATTCTTATGACAAATGGTGTCAAGATGGCTAAACGTCTCTACCTGAAAATCTGGAAAAAAGAAAGTCAATTAGTTTTGTGTTTTTTTAGATATTAAAATTTTCTGGGATGGATAATAATGCTGTTACATGATTCAGACAATTTTGCTGCTATAACTGGTGTGTGTATATATATATATATATATTAGTGTGTATTTATGTATGTATGTATGTATGTATGTATGGTCAAAACCATGGTTGAATGCCATCTTCAGACCATGTATTATGGGTAATAATGTCTGTTATGTTTCAAATTATTGTAGAGGCTATTGAGTAGGAATAAATGTTGATCCAAATATGATTATTTGTAGCTATTTTTTAGTGTTGTTCACTTTTTACTCATTATTTATTATTGTTTCCTTATTTGATATTATCATTATAAATATATATATATAATATTATCACTATATCAGAAGTATGTTGATTGTTAAGGTAAAATATTTTTAAAAGGACCAGATTTAAGAAATTCAAAGAAAATACATGCAATTGCTCCTCTTAGAGGTAGATTATCAGTAATCCAAATCTATTTCCTGAATAAATGTCAATGAGGAGCCCAATCAGATGATAATCCTAATGAATCAAACTTATTTGTCAGGCTGACTCTGTATTGGGTGGTGTTTTTTAGCAAGCTATCATCCTTACATTTGTCATGAAAAAATGCAAAAATTTCCATGATTTTATTAAAGAGTGTATGTAACTATTTAGTTTTAATAACTTTTCTTTTTCTTTGCATATAAATCTTCATGTGTAGAATATATAAACATGGCAAAAAATATTTTTATGAATCTATTGAATCTGATGCTTATCATAGATTAATTTATCAAAACATTAGATTATCATTTTCATATTGTGTGTGTATTTGTGTACAAATGTCAACATTGAATCATTTAAGAAGCAGAATATCTTTAAATAATAATTAAGAATATATCAAATTTACAAATTTGAGCTGTTAAATGGCTATTAGAGATTTGCATTATCGTTTCTCAGCAGTGAAGAGTTGGCAAATTTATACACAGCAGTAGTTGTATAAAATTATCCATTTATTAAATGGATACGATTATATTGTGTGACTAGCTGTCAGTTTTATGTACAGTTATATATATATTTATAAGGAAAAGCAAGAAATATTTTTGGTTAGAATATGGATTATTTTTATATTATACTTTTTTCTATATTTTTTTGCTACTGGTGTTTCAGGTCTTATGACCTTCATCAGGCGAAGGATGGTTATTTCCACATATTATTTAAAGGAATTATGTTTAATTATTGTCTTTTGCGTGTGGTAGTAATCTAAATTCTTCTTGGACTGACTCTAAAAATTCATATATATATATATATGTATAACTTGTGCATATTTCATAAGTTGCTTTCTTTCTGTTCAGAAAAAATCATGCAAAATCTTAGGTAACTTTAAAGAAATTTCATGAAAGTGTTTGCACATACCAGTATGCTAAGAAAAGTACAGTCTCAAGTAAATGATTTATGTATATAATATTGTGCATTAAAAATTTTGTAAAATGTTTATTTCCATGCAGGTTATTGTCCTCATCTTTGTTATCATTATCACAACATTTTGGCCTTCATCAGGTGTTTGTGGATCTAAGTAACCTTCAGAGAATTTTAAACTGAATTCTTTATTTAATCTCTGGGGATAGACTGTTCTCATTCCACTGACCGTGTCTAGGAATATTTTATCTAAATCTTATTTAGTACTTTTCAGTTGCTGGTTGCCGTGTTTCCACTGAGTTCAAGTATGCACCAATTGAACCTGGGATAGACCTCACAATAACTATGTCACAATTCATAAACAATGTTTTTAATCAACTAGGATATTATCTCATGGAACAATCCTAAGTGGATAATTTGGAGCCTCAAACCTATCCTACCTGCTAATGCGTGTCACATTTGACTGCATTCACCGAGGCTTCTATTATAGCTACTGCTGCTGAAGTGTTGATGTCATTTCTCTTTCTTTATTAATAACTCCCATATCATATCTATTTCTATGCTATGCTTGATAATGATGTTCACAATCTTGCATGCATACTGCTTCTTTCAGACATCTGGTTCTACAGTATTCCTCCTTGTCTTGTGTTTTCACTTCATTCCACAAAGGTTCATGACATGACTACCCTTTTCTCTCCATAGATGATCAGCCATCCTTGATTTCATTGTTTCACATATTTTTAGCTTTTCAATGTTCCTCCAGTCTTAATTAAAGTTGTTTCTTATCCAAGAAATTCAGATAGAAATTAAAATGTTTACATATATATTCAAAATATATAGAAAAAGTTTAGATTAATATGTTCTTTAACTTTTGTTTATATCTATTTAAAAATTGGATTAAATCTAGAATCACAATTTTAAGTTATATCATTTTAAATTCACTTGATATGATGCACATAAACATTTGTGTATTTTTGCTAACTTGCAAATTTTATTAAGGTTTCCTATTAATGGAGTTAAGTTTTGCTTACAATTTTTACTTTCAATACAAATCTAAACTTTTTCTTTTTCAAGTATTCATATAGTATTAAGAGAGGTGTTAAGAGATTAAACTCTATGGATTTCTAAAATATTGAACAGTAATTCTTTTTCTTAAAAACTTAAATAACTGAACTTTGTGCACCTCTGAAGATGTGTTTAAAATATATTTAATAAATTTTAATACATATCACTTTTTGTTGTGGTTAAAACCTTTTCTTCTACATAATTAAATTACTATACTTGCAAGAAGATAAATGTATGTCTCTTAATTTATGAATGTCTTGCCAAAGCTCATTTAAATCTTTTTTCCTTTTCACTATAAATTTGTAGAAATATCTTTATATTTTGCAAAAATAAAAAATGAAGATGAATATATATTTTCGAAAGAATAAACCTGCCAAAAATATTAGCAAGAGACTGAAAATAAGATTTTACATAAAGTACTTGTAAACATGAAGTTTATAGATTTTTTTTTTTTTAAACTTTTCACCCCAAGCAAGGTGGGAGTGCCACTAGCACTCAAGGGGTTACAGAGAGTGGGAACAAGAATAAAGAGCTACGAAAAAGGAAAGGATGAAGAGAAGGATGGGGAATAGATCAAGGCATCCGGAGATGTTGATTGACATTGTATTTCAATAGTTGGAGATTATAGCTATCAGGGAAATAAGTAAGAGTTCCACAGACGGGAAGTGCGAGACATGAAGCTATTGGAGTAGAAGAGACAGCTACATTTAACAGTTTCAACCGTGAAAGAGTGGGACTAAGATGCCGACCTAGTGGCATGTTTAAATTCATGCAGTTTGGGAACTAGCGAAAATAGCTTGTCAGAGCAGTTACCATGAAAGTATTTGTAGAAAAGACAGAGGGAGGCAACGGCACATCTATGAGAGAGCAACTGCAAAGAAGATACCAGCCCAGGTTCAACCACATTGCATATCCGTCTCTGAATTTTGTTGAGTATCTTAAGAACAGTGGGGGCTCCAACCATATATGACCGCAATACTCCATGCAAGGGTGAATGGTTGATTTATAGATTTGAAGGACAGACTCAGACAAGAAAAGCTTTCTGGTGTGACATAGAGAACCAACTTTCCATGCATTAAATGAAGCTATTGATTCAATGTAATTGTTCCATCTCAGGCCAGTGGACAGTGTGAGACCAATCAGGTGCAGTGAGGCACTCTCATGGAGTTGAGCATCAGACATTCTAATAGGAAGCAGGGAAGGTTCCCTGTGGTGAGTAAAACAAGAGCAGTTTTGTTTTTGAGGCATTAAAGTTAACCAGCCATTTCCTGGCCTAGTCAGCAACCAATTGGAGGTCCTTTTCGAGACTAACGGCCAGGTTAGTTTTGTCAGTGATACCAGATTTGCTATTTAGGCAGGAGTAAATAGTGGTGTCATCTGCATAGATGCCTACTTGGGAACTGATGACATCTGGAAGATTGTTAATGAAGATAAGGAACAGTGTAGGACCCAGGATAGAGCCTTGGGGAACACCTGTGTTCATGAGAAAGAAACTGGAGGAGAATCCATTTAGGACGACTTTTTATTACAGTTTGACAGGAGTGATTGTATTAAGTCAAATAATCATTCAGTAATGCTGTATCCCTGAAGCTTACGAAGGAGGCTGGCATGCCAAACCCTAACAAATGCTTTAGAAAGCGGAAACCATATTGCTTGTCAGAGAGCAGATCATGGGATGTAAGGTGATTAAGCACTTCAGCGTTGATTAAAGCTTCAAAGACTTTGACGAAGAGTGGTAGGAGACTGATAGGATGGTAGTTAGATGGGCCAGAAGGGTCGCCAGAGTTTTTAAAGACAGGTACAACAGATGAAGACTTCCAACGGAATGGAAAGCAGGAGTTGTTGTGGTAGTAGTTGTATAGTTTGGAGAGGACAGGAGCTAGTTCAGGAGCACATTTCTTCAGGACAATGGCTGGTATCCCGTCCCCACCACTAGTCTTATGGCAATCTAATTTAGAGATGATGCCCAGTACCAATGATGGGGTTATGTGCAACTCACTCAACAGAGACTCAGTTCTAGAAAGGAAATCTGTTATGGGTACACCAGATGAGTCAAGCATTGAATTGGATGAGAATTTATGGGCAAAGCACTCAGCCTTATCGGCTGAGGAATTCAGGACCTCAAGTTAGTTGAGCAAACAAGGTATTGTGAGTTTGCTCTTGTTTAGTACACTCTTGCAGAGATTCCAATAATCTTTGGAGCTGACTTTGCGAGATGCAATATGTTGTTTCATTCTATCAGCAAATAGTGACTTTGCTTCATTGAGAACATGCTTGCACTCATTATGGGCTGAGACAAAGATACATCTGTTGCAATCTGACATGTCACTACAGTACAGGTGGAAGAAGTGATTCCTATGGGCAATGGCAGCTGAGCAAGCAGCAGCGGGCCAAGGGGGTAAGTGTGATTTAACATATTTCCTTGTGGGGATGAAAGCCTCGATTCCAGCTTTTACCCAGGAGGAGACCTTGGATGTGCATTCTTGAACTGGGAGATTAAAGACAACATTCCAGGGGATATCACAAAGGAAATCACGGAATGAGTCCCAGTAAGCTCATTGATAACAGAAAGATGTTCTGTTGGTAGGAGGTTCTTTGCTGGGGTGGGGGGGAGTAGAAGAAGATATTGACTGATCAGAGTTGTCAAGAGAGCAGAGCTGCGTTGTATGACAAGACTTGAGGATGGTGGTGAGATAGAGAAGTGTTACTGTCATGGTTATTAGGGACATGGGTGGGAAAGTCAACCACTTGTGTGAGGGATTGAGTAATTGAGAAGTTAAGGGTTCGTATGCCAGCAAGATCAGTTATAGAGTTTTTAAGTCTCTTGGCATGGTGGGCGTTAAAGTCACTGAACACAAATATATGAGCAAACGGATGAAGAGAGATAGCCTTATCTATATTGTCGGAAATGCTTTTGAGTACACCACAGTTTGGGAGAATGGAGAGCAATAGAGGAAGAAAAGGTAGCTTACAGCATTGAGGAGAGATAGACGGAGACACATGTAGGAATGGTCCAGAGATTCGAGAGAGAGCTCCCTAGCCAGTGGGAGATGATCCTTGACATAAAATCCTAGACTATGCATGTGGATTTGCGAGTCTTTTCTAAAGAGAGGAAGGTAATTGGAGATCAAGAGGTCAGAGGAGGGGATAAACGAGTTGAGGTTGGTCTTGCAGAGAGCCAGTATATCAGGAGACTTCTCAGTAAGGAATGACTCCACACTGCAGAAGTTGGTTCGAATACCGCGGATGTTAGAA
Source organism: Acanthosepion esculentum (assembly GCA_964036315.1). Lineage (NCBI taxonomy): Eukaryota > Metazoa > Mollusca > Cephalopoda > Sepiida > Sepiidae > Acanthosepion > Acanthosepion esculentum. The sequence continues at coordinate 41,098 of CAXIWW010000529.1, read as the reverse complement.
AAGGAAATGTTAAAGGGTTTAGGTGATTTTTAGAGCTGCTTTCAGTTTACCTTTTGATCATTTGTTGTCATGTTGGTTAATGTTGGTAGTGAGAATGAGAAGGCCTGAAGTAGAAGTAGCAGATGGTCATATGAGACAAGGGCAGAAAGGAGCTGGTGCAGCCTGCAACATAATGTGGCCTTAAGGTTGCCCACCTGGCACTACAGGCACCCCGATATTATACAACTGTTGATCAGAGCAGCCACTCAGGATGCTATGCAAGATTTAGGCTCCTAACTACCAGTCGGGAACAGCAACCAGAAAACTGTCAACCCAGTACCCTCAGAATGAAGAGGCATTTCCACAGACTGCACACATCACAAGAGAATCATGACAATACTACTGTGGAGGCCAGAGAGAAGGAAAGGAAAAGTACTAAATAAGAAAACAAGGGGTGAGCCTCTGTGCTTGTTCATGAGGAGTGTTGACCGGGCAATAGGAAAGCCTACCTACTCCTATTACATGTGCACTAACACACACACACACAAAAAAAAGAACAATCAAGCAGCTTACAAGAAGTCTGAGAATAACATGCAAATCACTCAGTAACTGAAATATAACATTTTAATTTTGAAACTGAAATATAAAGTTTTTAACTTCTTGAGTGCAAAGAGCTCCTCATCTGAGAGCCCAGAAACTCATATCATTCACTTTTGCATGAGTCAACAAGAAAAAAAAATTCAAAGAATTTATCCAAACTTTTCAAAACACCATGAGGACTAAATTCACTTCAATTGATTTAGCCCCACCTCTTTATTTTAAATACTAGAAATAATTAATTGGGAAAAAAATAGACAAAGTATCTGCACCTTGTAGAAACAACCTTCTTTTTTTTTTCTTTACTTTTTAAAAATTTTCTTTATTGAGATGAAGTCATCAAGTAACTGAAATTTATAAGTAAAGGAATGCTTCACTTTTAAAGAATAAAAATGTGATACTATAGAACTTTTTGATTAATTAAAAAGTGATAGATGACACTGGGAATATGCTATAAAAGGATGAATTTGGTTTGGTAGTAGAGAATTTTTCACTTAATTTATATCAAAATTAATTAATTTCCTGCTTGACATTTATATTCCAGAATTTTAAAAACTTTAGATTAATTCTAAGAAGCAAATTTGGATTTGAGTGAAATGCTACTTGTGTGTTATAGTAATATATTTATCATAGAACAGAGCTTATGAAACTATTCATATAGACTAGTGAAGTGAATTTTATCCACTTATAAATTAACTTAGTAAATAATGATAATTTTTTAAATGAAGTATTAAATTGAAGTATTAATGTTGCAAGTGAGAACATTTTCTTATATTCATTAACTATCACCAGTGATCGCTGCATGTAATGCTCAAGTTTCATTTTAATGGTTTATGTTTTCCTTGCAGCCCTGTCACCTATTTATTTCTTTAACTACATTCTTTTTTAAGTACATATATTTGTCTATGGTTAATTAGTTATATTCCTAATTTAATATTATTAACTTTGACATCATGCTTGTTTCACTAAGAAATTACTGATTCCAATTTATTTCATCATATTTAAAAAAATTTTAAAAACAAATTATAAATATACTTTTGCTTCTTTTTATGTGCATTTGCTTCTTGAGATATGAATCAGCAAAATATTTTTTTTAAATAAACTGTAGTTAGAATGTTTTTCTTCCAAATATTTTGGTTACTCAGATATTATTCTGAAAACATAATTTTAATTACTAAATCTAAAAAAAACTTCAGTTAATTTTCCTTTATTATTTTCTTTTGATGCTCTTTAGTTATAATTTATTTGAGTTCAGGAAGAGGCAGCTGAAGTTTCTGGGACACATAATGAGGAAGGAGGGCCTGGAGAATTTGATATTCATGGGTTCAATAGAAGGAAAGAGAAACAAAGGAAAAACGCATGACATACCTAGCAGCCTTAAGCAAGTGGTTGACAGAACGTTGTTTGGGGGAGGTAGCAGAAGGAAGGATCTTGTTGAGAGCTGTAAGGGATAAGGGGAGGTGAAGAGCCATGATCGCCTATGTCCTGAAAGGACATGGCACATAAAAAGAAAAGAAAACCAATTTTGTCTTCACCACAAAAGAAATGTTCTAGTTTCAAAAAACACTTTGAATTACATTCCAACGCTGACCACGGCAAGCTAAAGAAATAGAACATATACCACTATATATCCAAAAATCACAAACTTTGTCTCCAAACATGAATAATAATGAACCTACTGATGAGGAAATTAAGAAAGCTATTAAAAAGTAAGGAATACACTGAAGCTGAACTTTTGAAAATAGCTTACTTTCTTCCCAAATTAAATAAGTTTCTCTATTTTATAAAAGAAGTCTGGAATCAGAAATACATCCCTAAAAAGTGGGGTTTATCATGCATTAATGCACTATGGAAACAAAAAGGTAGTCCTCAAGACCCTTACACATACACAGATATCTCAATTGGATCCATTATGAAAGTATTAATGGACATTATATTAACTAGACTCTCATCGTTTTAGGAAAATAAACTCCTCACAGCCTAGTTTGGCTTTCGTTTTGGTAAGAAATGTAATGATGTCATATATGTCATGAAACAACTCTAGGAAATTGCATACTTCTCTAGTAGGGAAACTGTATACCTACTATGTCAACTTCACTGCAGCATATGACCACATCAATAGAGACTTTTTCTTATCCATTAGAAAGCACCTTCCAAGCTCCAAATCCATTGAATGTATCAATCTAATAGAGGAACTTTATTGGTCCACAAAGTCTTAAATGTCTGTTGAGGTCCTCAATACAGATACATTTTAAATCTCATCAGTACAAGGAAATGAGAACCCCCACTCTATTTAATCTTTTCCTAGACTATGCCCTGCACATTTACAAACACAAATGTGAAGAGATGGACACTGATCATTTAAGCATCCTCTACTACATCCCAAAGAAAGTTAACAATAGAATACAGCCATCCTTCTTTCCCTCCTAATACCAATGTACTGATGCTGATGACATAGGTATTCATAGTTGGGCTAAGAATGATCTTGAACAGAAAATCAACATCCTATACAAAAATGTTCCAAGAAATAGGACTTAAACTTTTCCAAAGCAGAAACTATGATCTGGAATTGGAATGATGGCACATACACTCAATCAATCATAAAAAGTTGGGATGTGTTTTTAGTAAATACCAAATACTTCAAATATATGGCTCAGTAAAAAAGTATAAAAAAATTTAGACTAAGATCTTAGATAAGGAAATTGAACAAAAAATAGACTGCACTAGAGGTAGTTTTGCCCAACACCAACTTGCTACAAGACTTGTCCTGTTCTTAAATAGCCTCATCAGATCAAAACTTTTATATGGATGTCATGTATAGTGCCAAACCCATTCAGAAATATTTAAACTGTCTGCTGTATACAACTGCTTTCTAAGATCAATCATTGAAAATGGCTTTGAATGAGTGAAGCTTATAGGTCTTGGCAAAGACCACACTTCTTCAAACCTTGTAGACTGGTGCTACAGAATCTCAAAGAAATAGCAAAACCAAAATCACTTGAGATATTTCAACGACGGCAACAAATAAATGGATAGCACATGTAACTCAAAGAGAAAATAGCATAATCAAAAAGTTGACATTCCACGCTACTTCAAATAAAAGATTAGGAAAGAAGACCCCCATCAATACTGGAAAGAGCAATATCAGTTACTAAACTTGAGAAACCTTATTTTCCTGAAAAATTGTTTTAAGAGAAAGATTTTATAAATTTCAACTGAAAGTAGTACTAACTGTTCGGTCAATGAATGCTGAATGTTTCCTTTTAAGGAAACTGCTAATATCATCATTAGTTATAAAATAATTTTATTATTTATACAAAGAGTGAAATACTAACTGATGCATATAATTAGTTGTTCATATATCTAAAAATGAGCTGAATATTTGTTATAATGTAATTTACTAAATATAAAGTTAAAATAAAAATGCTAGTAATTTTTTAAATTCTGTTGTTAATTTTTCAGTCTATCATTTTTTTCTCGTTTTTTTAAATTTATTTCATGAAAAAAAAAATGAACTTAATTTTAATTTTTTGGGTACTTTTCATTATTCACCAATTTGAAAAATGTCTGAAATTGTTTCCCTTATGCTAGGTTTTAAAATCCTGCTCTGCTATTTATACTGCTATGACAAAATGATAGCAACCACAATGAAAGACCAGTGAGTTCCTTGTTCAAATAAAAAATTTGGTCACTCTGGATACTAAGTTTAAATCTATTATTGATCAGAGGTTACAGTGCCAGCTTCATAAGAATTGCTTTTTGTACAAGCTGACTATATAGTGTTCACTGTTAAGATTAAAATTGTGGCACATGATAACAACAATAAACAGCTGCATAGACATTACATCAGTTGGTGAATATTGTGCATGCATGCCAATTCCTGCACTACTGCTCTTGTCATGCAATATATTTCTCACTACCATAATTATATGGCAGCAGATAGTTCTTCAACTTTACCATAACATTCCAGCCTATATTTTCTTTTCAGTTTTCTACCTTAATTTTTTACAATTTCTCTCCATCACTATTTACTCTATCTAGATTCATTCATTTTTTCTAAAGGTTTAAAAAGTAATGAAAGCTGAGCAATTCTAGTTCTTATTTTTAGATGTACTAAAGTTTGTTTTTGTTTAATTATTTAAAAAAAATATTTTTACACCTGATTAATAACAAAAAGCTGAAATATTTAATTGCTCTACTCGTATCTTTGGAATAAACTGTTTGTATCACTCCTTAATGCTTTCATTATTATTCTCCTTCATTTCACGCTATTATTAGGATTTAGTGTCATGCATTCAGTCATCTCAGTTTAACTTCATTTGTAATACCTGTAATAAATTCCTGTTTTGCATTTGTTTCTCTAAACAAAAAGAAAAGGAAGTTTTTTGTTTTAGATATTATGACCAGGCATAACCTTGAAAATGGAACTAGGTTAATGTATGCAACTTTGCTAGAGAATGTTGCTATGGCAACATAATCATTCTAATATACAGAGATTAATGTTTTTCAATAAAATTTAAAATACTCACAAGTTTTTTTACATTGTCATTTTAGTGTAAGTTTTTTATTTACTGATATTCTTTATTTTTCTAATTTTATTTGCATTGTTAGCACTTCTGTAGCCATTTTCCATTTTGTAAAGTGTTATTATTTGATGTTTTAAAATTGGTAATTTTGTTTATTTTTTTTTTATGAAACTAGAATACATTTGTTTTCTTAGTTAATGTTGTTTTTTTTTCACCAAAGTAAAACAACAAAAGTGAGGGTAATAAGTTGAATAAAATTATGTGGACAATATTTTAGATTTGTACTGACTTAAAATAAAAGACACAGAATTTAAGCATTTTAAAAAAGCTACAATGATTCAACATTGTGAGTACAAATTATTAGCAGTACATTTAGACAGAAATTAAATTTTCAGCTTGGAACATTTTGAATGCAAATCTTCTTTGAGAAACAAATAAAGCTATGATTGACTTCTTCCAATATTCAGTACTTGATTTCAGTAAGTTAGTTTTATATTGTGATTATTACTTATTTATACTTTTATTTTTTAAAATACTGGTCGCAGGAACATACAATTACTTTGGAAGAGTACATTTTCTTAGGTATTTAATTTAATCTATATTCAAAAATATAAAGCATTTTCTATTTTTGTTTTAAATCAATTGACCAAAATCACAATTTTGTAACATCTTAATATTTGTGTAATTTATTGCAGATAAAAAACAAATTGTAAACTGATTATTCTCATCATTCTAATATTTAAATTTTGGTTAAAATTTTCATGGTAATTGTAGTATAACATTTTTCTTTTAAATGATTTAATGTTTATATATATATATATATATATATATATATATATATATATATATATATATTGTTTTATGACAACTTTATCTGAACATACATTAATGTAGTGTGTGCATGAATATATACATAGATATATGCTATAAGACAAATTTAATTGTAGTATACATGAATGTGAAATTATTAAACCAGTGTAGCAAACTATAAAAATGCAAGAAAAAGATTAGACTAAAACAATAGGATACTCCTTTTTACTTTTTTAGTAAAAGTTATTTCTAAATTGTAATCATCCTGTTATTTTATTTAATCTTTTGTTTGCCTTCATTTAGCACAAGAAATTAATTCAATAAAATACTGGCACACACACACACACACACACAATTTGTCTATCTCTTTGATATACTTCTCCAAAATTTGGTATTCTTATTCATGTGAATGTTTTAACAAAATATTTCTGCTTTATAAAAGGAGAATCTATTTCTTTTCTGTTATATGGAAATATCTTTATTAGTAACTATTTTGTGTACTTTGAAAAAGCGATTTCACTGAACAATTTTCTCTCTGTTTTCTACTTCTCATAGTTTTTCTTTATTGATAGCTTTTCAGGAACAAATGAAATCTGTTTTGCTTTACATTTATGATAATAGTTGTTATTTAGAAATTATTTTATTGTCTTAGAAAATGAATTATGTCATTAAAAACAAAGATTGTAAAATAGACATTTCATTTGTTTCACCTTAGCATAAAAAGTTTTTTAGAGGGATTTTAATTGTGCTTCATTACATTCAGAAAACTAGCTTGCCATAAAGAATTTTTATTGTCATTATAACCAGTTTTGAACTCTTACCATGTATTTCAGTTAGTTTGTAATATTTACTTTCTATTAGGTAAAAAAACATGACTTTTGGAATTAAATATTACTACTTCTTGTCTCCATATTGTACAAAAATTACATCAGTTCCCACTTGAAATTGTTTGCATAGCTGTCTTTAGATTTTGTTTCACCTTAAATGTTATTTTTAAAAAGCTTCAATATAGTAACAATAACAACAACTGGTTTACAAGAGGTTAAGTTTCCATGATATTATACTGGCTAGAATGTTTGCTATTTACAAGTATTAGACTTTAACTAGCTTTCAAAAGGTCATTTTGATTGTATTGTAACAACTGTTATATCAGTGAGCATTTAAAAAAATTATCAAATTGGTGTATTCTTTTTTTTATTGATTCAAATATTGAAGGTAAAAGAAAATAAGCAACATTTTGACATGTTCTGTTTTTTGTGATCTCTGAATTGTTGATAAGAATTTTGTAAGCAGTGATTACTAAATAACCTAGGAAATGAGAAAAATGAAAGAATACAATTAATATTAGACAAAGATAAAAGGATGGACTGGCAACTTTTTTTTCTCTTTTTTACAGTAAGGTTCACCCTGTACAAATTTCTTATGCACTCTTCATTATTATTATTATAATGGGACTTGTGGTTGTTCATTGGCGAAGAACACACACACACACAGACACACACACATATATGAAATGATTAATTTGTATGAGGGAAGACAAAAAAAATAAAAAATCGCAAATTCGCGCAAAAAAAAACAGTAGAGTAGGAGAGGAAGAAGAGGGGGAAATGTAAGATTGACGAACACTAGAGTGTAATAACGTGTAGTCCAAGGAGACAGTCTCTTTGCTTACAAAGAGACGGTTCCCTGGACCGTATGTACATAGACTCCAGTGCCCGTAAATGAAAAGGAGAATGCGAACTAGCCAGAACAGTGAACAAGTTCAAACTAAAATTAATTGCACAATCCCTGCTATTTATGAGATGTTCAGTAATAGCTGACCCGGAAGTATTCACCAGCTGGCTTTTACAGGCATCCAGATTAAGAACTCGTAATGGGACATGCTGCCTAATCCTACAATCCAAACGCTGGGTCGTTCTTCCTATGTAGTTGCTACCACAATTGAATGAATAGATTACCGAGGAAACATGATGGTGAGGAAGAGGATCCTTGCGCATAGAGGGAAACGCAGAACGAGTCGCAAAATGAATTCTTAGTTGAGCTGAAAAATAACACAATTGGACAGCAGACGAGATACGCTTAGCCAAAAGCTCACCCCGTGAACCAATAAAAGGAAGCCGCAGGTAAATAGGACATTTCTGAACTACATATTGTTTATCCTTCCGAAAATTATTAATCTTATCGCGCATGACATTATGAAGAGTATCACTAGGATATCCATTTTTTAAAAGGGTGCAGCGGATAAAATCCAATTCATCATCCAAATATTGTTCACTACAGATGATCAAGGCTCTGTGAGTTAGGGTCTTAACGAGATTAATTTTACGCTTTTTGGGACAAAATGAGTCCCAACGCGTATACAAACCAGGAAACGTTGGTTTGCAAAACACAGAAGTAAGAAATTGAAAAGGAGTCCGATGCACAAGGACATCAAGAAAAGAGAGACAAGAATTAGACTCCTTTTCAATGGTGAATTTCAAAGTTGGATGAAGTTGGTTCATAACTGAAAGGAAGGAATCGGCTTCTAATTCACTATTAAAAAGACAGAATGTATTGTCCACATACCACTGGTACATAGACGGTGCATTGTCATGAGTGAAGAGGGACAACTCAAGAAAGCCCACAAAAATGTTGGCCAAAGCGGGACCCAGGGGGGAGCCCATCGCAACCCCATCGATCTGTCTGTACGTAAAATCATTAAAGCTAAACTCAACTGACATAGTAGCAAATTGCATAAGCTCAATAAACACATTTTCGGGGATATCTGGAAGAGACAAGCAACTTCGATATAACATGTCGCAGCAGATTTCAATAGTTTCCATTACTGGAACACAAGTAAACAGAGAACACACGTCAAAGGAACACATAAATTTATTTTTAAAAGCAGTTTCCCGTATAACCTGAACAAATGAGAAAGAATCCTTAATGGTATACGAGCTAAAATGCTCAACGACAGGTTGAAGAAGATCTGAAAGAAAACCAGCAACCCTGTGTTGAGATGAGCCAGACATTGACAGAATATGTTGAAGGGGTACATTATCCTTATGAGTCTTTGGAAGACCATACAGACGAGGTTGAATAGACCCAACAGGTCTAATATCATCAGTGATCTCAGGGGTTATGAAACCACGTTTAGCCCAAGATAAAAGTTTCTTTCGTGTTATAGTGGAAGACACCTAGTCTATAGGTAATAGACTCTCCCACCTATTATAAGTAAAAGTCAGTAGGTAGTCGAGAGAAGAAGTGTATGAGCGACCACAACTCGATTATTCTGCGTAACACTTATTTACAAGTTCCTAACGTTTCTGTATTTTTACCCCATTAAGGACGCATTTAGTCCGACTACAAGTTCTATTGTGGAAATAACTCCACAACATTTTGAAATTTAATTTCTATAGGAATTGTGCGATCATGTGTCTCTACTGGACCAAGCGGAAGAAATTTTGTTGTGTCACCAAGAATGGTTTGCATTTTGGAAACATAATCCATATGGTCAAGCAGGACAATACCAGCACCTTTATCAGGATGAGTAATTACCAAGTTATTATTAGCTTTTAAAGTCCTAACCACAAAACGCTGCTGTTGGCTCCACTTAGACTCAGAAAGAGCTACAGGAGTTATAGCATAGGTATGTGCTAAACTATTAAGTTTAGCCTTAAGATTCGAAAGTGAGTTAGAGGAGCGAGGTACCAGTCTACACAACTGAAGATAACACTTCGAATTAGGAAAAGATTTTTTCCTTATGAGAAACCTTAAATGGGACGCAGTAATCAAGGCCATGGGAAAGTATACTAGACTCTAGCTCAGAAAGCTCATAGGTGGACAGGTTAAGAATAACTCTCGAAATTGGTTCCCCGAAAATGTGTTTATTGAGCTTATGCAATTTGCTACTATGTCAGTTGAGTTTAGCTTTAATGATTTTACGTACAGACAGATCGATGGGGTTGCGATGGGCTCCCCCCTGGGTCCCGCTTTGGCCAACATTTTTGTGGGCTTTCTTGAGTTGTCCCTCTTCACTCATGACAATGCACCGTCTATGTACCAGTGGTATGTGGACAATACATTCTGTCTTTTTAATAGTGAATTAGAAGCCGATTCCTTCCTTTCAGTTATGAACCAACTTCATCCAACTTTGAAATTCACCATTGAAAAGGAGTCTAATTCTTGTCTCTCTTTTCTTGATGTCCTTGTGCATCGGACTCCTTTTCAATTTCTTACTTCTGTGTTTTGCAAACCAACGTTTCCTGGTTTGTATACGCGTTGGGACTCATTTTGTCCCAAAAAGCGTAAAATTAATCTCGTTAAGACCCTAACTCACAGAGCCTTGATCATCTGTAGTGAACAATATTTGGATGATGAATTGGATTTTATCCGCTGCACCCTTTTAAAAAATGGATATCCTAGTGATACTCTTCATAATGTCATGCGCGATAAGATTAATAATTTTCGGAAGGATAAACAATATGTAGTTCAGAAATGTCCTATTTACCTGCGGCTTCCTTTTATTGGTTCACGGGGTGAGCTTTTGGCTAAGCGTATCTCGTCTGCTGTCCAATTGTGTTATTTTTCAGCTCAACTAAGAATTCATTTTGCGACTCGTTCTGCGTTTCCCTCTATGCGCAAGGATCCTCTTCCTCACCATCATGTTTCCTCGGTAATCTATTCATTCAATTGTGGTAGCAACTACATAGGAAGAACGACCCAGCGTTTTGGATTGTAGGATTAGGCAGCATGTCCCATTACGAGTTCTTAATCTGGATGCCTGTAAAAGCCAGCTGGTGAATACTTCCGGGTCAGCTATTACTGAACATCTCATAAATAGCAGGGATTGTGCAATTAATTTTAGTTTGAACTTGTTCACTGTTCTGGCTAGTTCGCATTCTCCTTTTCATTTACGGGCACTGGAGTATATATATATATATATATATATATATATATATATATATATATATATACTTTGTTTTTTCTCATATAAAGTCATTAGACTTTGTTTCTGTAGAGAAAATATATTGCTGTCATGTCATTGTCATGGTGAAATTGGTATTAACCAACCAATGTTGGTAAAATTTTCCGGACATGTGCAATGTACCATAAGTTTCTGTTTATAATCTTTATCCATAATATAAATACTGATAACTTGTTTTGCATGTGTCAGACCTTCTATACAAGCAAAATGCAACATAAGTCTATATTTATAAATATATCAAAATTATAGGTTATAGAAACTGTGCCGGATGCAAATCCGCGACAACTGACAAACTTCCTGAACAAACACACTATTCTCTTGGTGCGCCTGGTGTAAAATCGCAACGACTGATAAACTTCCTCAATGTACTCAATAATCTCTTCCTGCACCTCTGCTTTCTCCTTTACACGATTCTCCTCCAATGTTGCAAAAGAAACTCTTTTTTTTTTTGTATCTGCCTCAGTGACGAGTGTTCGGCGTTTTTATGTCCTTTTCTGCCTTCCTTCATTTGCATGCGGGAATTCACTTTCCGTGGTTTTACGCGACCGCCCACAAGAGGATACGTGACCATTTGCAATATAAGCTTTCTGGGAGCAGCCATGTTTTTTTCCAGTCAAAAAAATAAACCTTGCACGCGGAACATATACACTGCCGTTTGCAATCAGGTGGGTGATTATTTTCGTTCCAATTTTCACTACACTCCCCCCTAATCTCATGATCACAAATATCGCATGGGGGTGGCGCTTGTCTCCTCCAGGTGCTTCTTCTCAGAGGTGTAGGGTGCTCTTCCGTCAGGTTTCCTATATTCCCTCTATCTCCACTGATTTGGTCATTCTCATCTTCGGTATCTTCCTCAGACGCTGATTGTGCAGATGAATTTTGGCCTTCCGATCCACAAGTCATTCTGACTCAGATATCTCTACCAGACGATGTGTCATTTTCATCTTCCCCTGTAACAGCTGATTCGTCGCACCTGTGAAGGTCTTTCACATGGCGGGGTGTGCCATTGACCAGCACTGTCTGAGGACTGATTACTCCGTCAACCCGTTTTTTGCCAAATCTGGTAGTGCATCAGCCGTCTGGTGGTTTGACCCAAACAGGCTCTCCAACTTGGTATATATTACTTCTGACTTCAGGAGATGATGGTTTGGGGTCTACGCCTTTCACACGCTGCTCATACTGGTATATGCCATTAGACGGCGTTTCGTTATCTTTGGGTGTCGCATTATACCAGTACACAGTCTCCAGTATCAAGCACCGCAACCTCGCAGCTATTCTTTTGACAGTACGGTGACACTGCCTCGCAATGCCGTTACCCTCTGGAACATAAGCACACCGGTATCGCATTTGTATACCCCATTCAACTGTGAAAGAGAGGAAAGTTTGGCTACAAAAAGCTGGGGCATTATCAGTCAGTATTTCAGCCGAAGAAGACGGACCTCAGTTCTCACACGATGACTGACGCATCCTGACATGCCAGTTGCCGCCACACAGTGAAACGTGTCGGCCCACAATCGGTCAGCGTCAGAAATCCATTGCCACTGTAATGGGTTATATCCATACCAAGCCGATACCAGTTGTCTTCCACTTCAATTCTTCCCTTTTTCCACCGGGCCGGAGCTGAGTCGATCGATTGGCATTCTTCACAAGTTTGTATTATCGATCTGACTATTGCTTTTGTGGTAGAGGGGCATATCCTACGGCAGAAATAGGTCGTACGTCGGATGCCAGGATGTCCACATTGTCGATGTATGGTTCAGATTCATTCAGGGTACCGCACATCAGAGGTGAGGAATCTGACCTGTACCTTATCAAATTTAGCCATCTCTCCAGTACTCGAGTCAGCTTATCTGCCAAATTCTGCTCCGACGCAACAAAAGTAACATCGACTTGGAGGCCATACTCGTGGATTAGCTGTTGCAGGATTGTCAACCTTCTTTGAACCAGTATCTCGCTAGCTGTATTTGGTTCTTACTCAGGCTCTTCCCGTCAATGCGTCGGTTAACCAATGGTAGACGCACACGGAGTCTGTGTGCAGATGAACTGCTTTGGCTTGCCATTGCAGCGCAATATTGAAACCTTTCACTGTGGCGTCAAGCTCTGCTAAATTTATATGCTGAGTGTGGTTCGTCGGATGAAGCCAGCATGCATCCTCCAGGATATCACCATGTCTTTCCAACACCATGCCAGTCGCCAATCAGCTCGCATCAACCCATGTGTTCATCTCTTCTCCAGATACGCTCCAGTTACCTCGAACAGGGTCATCACGGGTGACCCTCGCCAGTACTTCTTCCACGACTTGCCTGAGAGAGATGTCGTTGATCGGGTCATCCCATCCCTTGGTCTTCATGGTCATGCGTCTCTTTAGGACTCCGGCTATCACGCGCAGCCAGCCACAAACAGGGAAGTGACCCACCAACTTCCCACACAAGGAAAATATGGTGCGCCGCGTCATCTCAGCTGGGGATACTGGAATTGCAGTTCCTCGCTTCCAACGTAAAATGTCACGCTTCCCCCCAGACCTTAAGACCCAGCACTTTAGGTCCGTGCTTTAGGCGCTCATGGTCTTTACAAGTTAAACCAAAGGATTCCAACTTAGTCTTGACCTCGTCTGCAGATAATTCATTCTCGTTTACATATATATCGTCAATGTAGGATGACGTCACCTTCTTCATCTGTTCTTCTTGTGCCGACACTGTACTGACGATAGCCTTCATGATCATTGGTGCCACATTTAGCCCGAAGCCCAACCGCGTGAGGCAATATCTTTTCCCCTTGATCAGTACCGTCTGAAATGCCCAGAGAGACTCGTGGACTTGTACTTGTAAGTAGGCCCTCCTGACGCCACTCCCTCAATTTGGCTGTACATACGTCTGCACCTGCAGTGAAGGCATCCACATGTTCGTTGAGCTCCATGTAGTCCATCACCGGGCGCACCTTGCCTTTGGTATGTTGTACGACAGCCATTCGAGGAATCAAACCCTTAGGAGGTCCTAGTCATTCCTGGGTGTATGGGATCAACCAACTGTTCATGATCCACATTTGCAGCTCCCTCTTATACTCTCCCCTTATGTTATCGGGTATCTTATATTCTGCAACTTTATTACAAAGTGGAGTTGGTGTGTCTTTCAGGGTCCATTTCCACTTGGCAGTCCATATCCTCTTGTTATAATCAAAAGCGGCCTCAAAATCTGGTTCTTTGATGCAAAGGGCTGCACATGCTTGTTTTCCTCCACCGAGTTTCACATCTCCGGCTGGCGTGATCGTAATGCCTCCCAGTGCTCGTATCACGTCAATTCCGATCAGTAGGTCGTAACCGAGAGGCCTCTCTCGAGCTACTAAAACATTAACCTTGGCATAACCGCCTCCATGAGTGAGGATCGACACTGTCCCGACTCCACAACATGCCCGGGACATTCCATCAATTGTCCGCATTTCTACTTGTTGTTTACTCCATACATTACATCAGTCAGCACTAACTATCAACTGGGAACATCCAGTGTCAACAAGCGCTGAACATCGCACACCATCAACTTGCACGTTAACTACAGGCAATGCTGCATTTACTGGCCAAGAGGGGGCGAGGCTAGCAACGACACCTTGTCCCCGGACCTATTTTCCCAAACGATTTTGCTCTATGTGGCCCAGCCCATTACAGCGATGGCAGCGTAATCGCTCCCATGTTCTTTGGTTATTGGCACCTCCTGCATTACCCTGGCCTCGATAGTGCCTGGAGTAGTGGTTAGGACCATTACATCTGTAGCATTGTGGGCTTTCTCGTGGCCTTAGCACGGAAGAAGTACTTGCAGCATGTTGCCTCTCAGACAGTGTCTCGGTCGTTCTCGCAGTTGCCGCAACCAGTTCTGTGTCTTTCAGAACGTTTTGGGCCCTGGCTAGCAATTCATCAATTCCTAGATCATCCAGTCTCGAGGATGTTTGCAGCAGCCGACTAACATTGCCAGGAAGTCCAGCCAAAAAATCACATTCCAATATGTGGTCAGTTGCTCCGCCAAATGGTACCGCTAGCTTCCTTAAATTGGCTAGATAGACGTCCACCGTCTCACCTGGTTCAAGCCGTCACCCGACAAACTGTTTCCACACAATGAATGAGTCTGTCCCAAAAGCCGTGTACAGGGCACGCTTAATTTCTTCCAAATCCGCATCATCCCTAAGGTGTTGGTATACCGCATAGGACCCTTTCGTGAGTCTCAGTGGGATCACGGTCGCTGGTTCTTCCACCTTAGACAGTCTGCAGACCCGTTCAGCTTTTTAGAACCATTCGACGATGGGAGAGCCGTCAAATTCAGAAATTAACTTCTGGTCGAACTTATCTATAGTTAATAAAAGCCGAAATAGCTTGTGCCTGATGCAATTCCGCGACAACTGACAAACTTCCTGAACAAACACACTATTCTCTTGGTGCGCCTGGTGTAAAATCGCAACGACTGATAAACTTCCTCAATGTACTCAATAATCTCTTCCTGCACCTCCGCTTTCTCCTTTACACGATTCTCCTCCAACGTTGCAAAAGAAACTCTTCTTTTTTTGTATCTGCCTCAGTGACGAGTGTTCGGCGTTTTTATGTCCTTTTCTGCCTTCCTTCATTTGCATGCGGGAATTCACTTTCCGTGGTTTTACACAACAGCCCACAAGAGGATACGTGACCATTCGCAATATAAGCTTGCTGGGGGCAGCCATGTTTTTTCCAGTCAAAAAAATAAACCTTGCACGCGGAACATATACGCTGCCGTTTGCAATCAGGTGGGTGATTATTTTCGTTCCAATTTTCTCTACAGAAACATATTTAGTTAACTCACTATCCAATATATCTGAATAAATTATGACTTTATTTTACATGTTAATATGGGCTCTTTGACATTCTCTTTCATCAGTCCTTCAACAATTGATTTTCTTAATCTTTTTTACTTTTTTGACTTATTTTTTTACATTTTATATTGCTTCCCAAAGATATGTTTTTCTTGAATATTGTTTTCTATTCTTATATCCCACTTTTTAAAGATGGTTCACTAGCTTTCTATTAGCTGGAGAGAGTTTCATTGAAAAGCTTTTTTGGCAAAATGGATAATAGTCAGCTTTGCAGAATATAAAGAAGTATTGCCTTTTATAAATGTACTCTTTATCTTAAAGATGTTTGGCAATGACCTGTACCCTTCAAAAAATATCTATGAACTTATAATTCGCTGCATTTATCCTGGTACCATCATCAGCTTTGAAGGGGCCTATAATTTTACTGCTTACAATGATAACTGAAAACATTATACAATTTTTCTCCCGCTGTCTTCTAAATCATATGTTAACTATTTCCATAAGGATCCAAGCTGTAGCCCAGCTATCATATACATCCAATGTAGTTTTATGTTAATCACTAATGGTTACTGTTGAAAAATCATTTTTCATGTACTTTTCTTAATTTACATCTCTTTAGCCAATGTTTTTAATATTCTGCATCTTTTCTTTCTGAAAACCTTACCAATATCAGTGTTCAGTAATACCAATTTTATTGTGAAAACAACATGCATAATAAAATATTACATAGTGTAAAGTTATATCTAATTATGTAGAAATCAAATCAGCAGTCATGTCATCGTTATTAATACATCGAAGTCATTCCATCTAACTAAAGTTTCTTAAAAGATTTCATTTGCTTTACTCTTTGATCTTCATCAAATACCTGTGACAACAAAGATGGAACTAGTCAAAATGAATTGATATGTTACATTTTGTCTCTAAACTTCAAACAGAAAAATTAAATATTTATTTAAATTTTCAAAGATTGGAAGAAAGTATTGCTATAAAATTATATTTAATAAAATTTAAAGACAGCATTACATACATACATACATACATACATACATACATATTTATAAAATATTAATAAAAAATAATTTTCAAAGATTTTTGTTAATTAGAAGTTTTAGCATATATGGAGGCTGATAATGTCCCTTTATGCCTTTTCTTTCACTTGTATCTTTACTGAGAAGTCATCTCTTATTCACATTATTTACATTTGAACTAATGTCCTTATCTTTGTTATTACAAGTTTCAGTTTTGTGCCCCTTGGCCTTCTTTAGGTGCTTCTTGATCCTGGTAACTTTCATGGAATTTTATTTAATCTATGATAGTAGACTGTTCTCATTCTGCTGTCCCTGGTATATATTGTTTTGTTCTTATTTAATACTGCTCTGTTATTGCTCATGTCTCCACTGAGTCTGTACTACCCAGCCCAGGAATAGAACTCACAATAACCAAATTTAATCCTCTAGGGTTAGTGTTTGAAATTGCTTGAAAGTTACCTGGATTGACAGACACCTGAATCAGTCCAGGAAGGAGAATGGCTGAAACGTTGTGATAACAAAAATGAAGATATTAGTCGAAACGTAAATAATAATTCCTCGACAATTCCTTGTAAAAGAACACAAAGTTTTTTTCTTTTCTGCAAAAAATAATTCACATTTTGGTACTTATTTCACAATACAAAACTACTGACAACTTGTGAAAATTAAATCTTTTTCTTAAAGCTTTACTACAAGCAACTATATACAAAGAGAAAGTAATTATATCCTTTTTGACATCTATAATTTGAAATATGAAAACATTCTTACTGTCGTCCACCAGCACTTATATGATATAATTTGTCACCAATACTTCTATTTAGAAACAACATTCTCTACTCACCATTTAAAAAATGCATTTTTGTGGTATTTTAAACAAAGTTAAAAACGTTATTTACAGTTCATTTGAAAATCATTAAAATAAATAATTTAGGGTGAATCGTTCTTTTCTATGTTTTTCTAATATTTTTCATTATAATATTTAAAATACTATTTTAGAAAATAATAATCATTACAGATAACAATGTTAATAATGCAACTTGATTTTTAATGACTTGATGCTAGTTTGAAATTACTAAAATAAATGTTTTTGTAAAATAATTTTCAAACTACTTTCAAGTTTTAATTTATTATAATGAAAGGTGTTATACATAGTTATTCAATTTAAATATATCCCTCAATTGAATCTTCAAAGCTTCTATTAAAATGTCTGCAGTTATCATTGTTGTTCATGATGAAGGTAGTCCTTGAGTATAGAATCCAGAGTTTGGCAGTGAATATTTCGAAGACAGTAGGGAAGCGTAGTTCAGGTTAGCAGTGGATATCCCAATAAAGTAGCAGAGCATAGTTTTTCCTTTCATTCGCTTGACAGGTTGGCATTGGACATTCAGAGAGAGGAAACAAAATGACCACCTTTATATACAACGGATTGAATATTTCATGTCTCCTGATTGGTTAACCTTCTTTTGGGGAACTATAAAGCGAGTCAAGTCATTTGGGTTGGATCACTAGTTACATAATGGTACACAAAAATTGTAACAATCATGAAATTTCAAATTTCATCCAAAGTTATGTTTTTTAATATAAATAATATACAGTGTATTTTGGATTTCATTTTCCATTTTTCTGTAGTAATGTATAATTTGTCACAAATATTTTTACTTAAATTATTATTTCTTCTAATAAGGTTTACATTGTTATAAACATCAGTAAATTTGTTTTCATCCTGGAACTAAAAATAAATATTCAGTTATTTAAAGATATAAAATTAATAAAAACAGGATTGTGAGTAATTGCATTTATACATGGGGAAATATATTTTTCTGAATAATCAAGTTATTATGAAAGCCTAGATAGATCTGTTTATAAATTGTGAATAAATTGTTATACTAATATGTACAATTATTGAAGTCTCTCTGTTTTTGTTCCTGACAGCTGATATTTATTTATATCAATTCAAGGAAAATTTTGTGTTTGTATTTCGTATATTTTTATATTTGTTGCTTCAACAATTGCATTCAAAGTCAATTCAGTGATTGTCTTTGAACATGCTTTAAGGAACATCATCACTAGTGGTAACAGATATTATTAAAATACTTATGTTTTAAACTGTGATTTTAGCAGATTTAGATCAAATACTCTTTAATTAATGTTCAAGACTTATGTTCATATTAAACATCAAATACAAACTAATAAAAGTTTTTATTCATTCAGACTACTTTCCTTGTTTTTTTTTTTTTATCACAACATTTTAGATACTCAGAACACTTGAATTTAGTAACCTTGTTGGAAATATTTCACAGAACTCTTTCTTTGATCCAATGGTGTATGTTGCTCCAATTTTTTTATATTTTCTGTTTATCTGCTCACCCAATACAAGGCCCAAGAGCCACTCAAGGAAGAAATTTACTGAATGTGTATGAGTATAAGCTGAGGAGGCAAAAAATGCAGTTTATGAGGTTTTTGTTGGAGTGATAATGGTTAATCCCAGACTTGAAGTTGTTAAGATTGTAGTGATTGGGAACACATCCTATTGGAAGTTTGTTCTACAAAGTGGAAGTTCTAAGGAAGATACTATCCAATTGGTTTGTTTTACAGCATATTGACCTCAATGGGTTATTTAATGCTGACAAAACTTTTATTACTGGTATTAAAACCTATTTTTATACTTTCATAGTGTTTTGACCCCAGTTTGGGGGTTAACTATTTGCGCATAGCTGGGACCCTAACAGGTGTTACCACCCCGGGTCAGGGTGGACCTGGGAACACCAGCAATTAAGAGGTGGTTCCACACTCCTCAAACCTCTTGATCAGAGGCCTTGCTGTTGGACGTAGTTTATCGTCTTACCCAGGATGCGGATGTAATTTATTGTCATACCCAGGACAATACAGTTGGAACTTCCTTCATATTAATGGAATATGAAGGGAATGAGGATGATTAATCCCTGTGTATGTAGCATCATGGTTTCCAGCTGCAAAGGTCAAGGGTAGTAGAACTAAGGAATGAAATTTATCAGAACATTTGCCATGGAAATAGACAGAGTAATGAGAGGATTGCAGCATTTTATCTGTGGGACAGAAGTTGTAGGGTGGAAAATTACTCATCACCCACAAAGCCACATAGATGCTTTGGAACTCTATAGTCAAGTGAGAACCAGGCAGCTAGAGGCCAAACAATGGCAGCAATACTCTATTTTTGGTCTAATTTAGCTCTTGTTCAGATACTTTCTGGAGCAATACAACAAACAAACTGTTTCCAGTGTCATTACTGACCTAGATCCTGGTCATTCAGATTTTGGAAGGTGTATCGTCTACATAGATATTCACTAAAGACCTGAGTATATTTTTAGGCAAATCATTAATATAAAGCAGAAAGAGGGTAGGACCAAGAAGAGAACCCTGGGGAACACCAGCATTTATCTTATGGGTTTTCGATGACTTGCCATTGATAAGCTTCATGTTACCTACTTATTAAGGACTTGATAATTGAGAAAACCCTTCCAGAAATCCTATATCTGGAGAGTTTGTGTAGCAATCCCTGATGCCATG
Organism: Acanthosepion esculentum; assembly: GCA_964036315.1. NCBI lineage: Eukaryota > Metazoa > Mollusca > Cephalopoda > Sepiida > Sepiidae > Acanthosepion > Acanthosepion esculentum. The sequence continues at coordinate 20,819 of CAXIWW010000529.1, read as the reverse complement.
CCTTGTCAAAGAACTTTGTTATATCTAGGGTAATCATCCTTGTGATTAATTTTTTTGTCTAGTGCCTCACTTATTCCATGAGTAATGACAGGACATACTGGTTATTTACTTAGGGAGTGTCCAACAACTTTTTTTTTGTTTTAGACTCAAAGAGTTTGATGATGACACAAAAGATTAATGGGTCAGTATGGGGATGAATGCTCACCTGCATTTTAAAAACAGGGTTACACAGTTGACACCTTCCATAGACTTGGGAAACATCTCTTTTTCAGGCATGGTTAAACAGTTTTGCCAAGATTGAAGAACAACCACTGGAATTTTATCCAGACTAGTAGCCTTCTTAAAGATAAGTTTGAATATTTCCTGTGCTGTGATAGAGATGTTATAAAATTTGTTGTCTGTGAAAAAGGGGAAGTCAGGTAAGAAGTGGTCCTTATCATCTAACATAGAATTAGAGGCAAAGTTCATTGCAAAGAAGGTGAATAGGAAATAACCTCAGGGCCTAACTGTGCATAGCTGCTCTTTGTATTTTCTAGAACTCTCTTGCAATGATTGCTGGCAATTCTGAATGCAATAAGATTCTTTCTACACTATTCTCTGTGGTAGAGATGGTAGCAGTGGTTACATTGGTCTATGGCTGCAGCACATGGTGGCGTGAACTAAGGCTGGCTATTTGTTTTCTGTTGGTATTTTTTCTGTGGGATTTAAACTATCCATAGCCAAGAGGATTCATTCAGAATTGAGATAGGCAGTCATGGAAGTTTTATATTTGAAAAAAGCTGAAAGGGGAACTTCGGCAGTGTACAAAAGTGAAAAGTTCATAGGCTCACTATGAAAGAGTGATGCTAGAACTGTGAAATATTGCATGCATTAATTTCAAATATTCTTATTAATAACTGCATTGTTTGTGTTCAGGTAAACTGATATCTGACTGTTCAAAGAACACTTAAAATGTAACTAATAGTGACTTCTCTTGAAAATGGACAAAATTTGGCATTGTAGTGTTATCAAGTACCTGCAGAAAAAGGGTTTAGTCCCCAAGGACATTCATGCTGACATGGTTGCTACATTAATCAATAGTGCAAAAGTGGGCAGCTAAATTTAAGATGGGAAGTGAGAGTCTTGAAAATGACCTATGGTCTGGGCATCCTACAACTACCACCACCAAGGAAAACATTGATTGTATTCACCACAGAGTGATGAATGACAGGCAAATAGCCAATGCTTTTAGCATATCCCATGAAAGAGTTGAGAATATTCTGCACAGTGAACTTGGCATGACAAAGGTTTCTACTTAGTGGGTGCCAAATCTTCTGAAAGCAGACTGATCACATCATGGGAAAATCTGACATTGTTTAAGGCAGATCTAGCTGGTTTCCTTGAATATTTCCTAACCCATGAATGTTTGGTTTATTACTTTGAGCCAAAGACAAAGAGATAATACATGCAATGGAAACACCCCTCCTCACCTGCTCTAAAGAAGGCCAACGTCATTTCATCTACAGGGAAGGTAATGGCCTCAATTTTGGAGATGCAAAAGGCTGTGTTTATTGATTATATTCAAAAGGGCCACACCATCAATGGAGAGTTCAATGCCAAATTGCTGAGACAGTTATGAAAAGCTATCAAGATCAAACACTCAGGAAAACTGCCGATAGAAGTCTTGTTTCATCAGGACAATATTTTACCACACAACTCTTTGGTTTCAATAGCTGCTATGCATGATGGTGGCTTTGAATTGGTTGATTACTCTCCCTATTCTTCTGATTTGGCCCTATCAACAGCTGTTCCTCAGTAGGAAACAATATTTGGCTAGAAACCAGTATCACAGTGATTACTTTTTGACCAGTGAAAGCTTCTTCACCAATGGAAGAAATGTGTAGACCACAAGGAGGATATTGTTGAAAAATAAACCTCATTTAGTTACATTCCATGAGAGCATCTTGGTCACCTGACTCTCATAGATCTGAAGCTGTCCCACTCACTTTGATATACTGAAAGACTCTATAAAATGGGACATCAAGGTATACTTTCAGTTTGGCATCAACTTTAACAGTGATCAGTGAATGGTCAGAAGTGCCCAAGGAAGCATTTTTCAGGGCAGGATGCAAAAAAGAGGTTTAGGAGGTTTGTGCGATGAACTGTTGTGTCAGGAACATGAGTGTGTTTATCAATGATTTGAATCAGATCATAAGTGATAGAGAAGTCATAGCAGTATCTGCCCTCTTCATCACTTTTGTTTGAGTGGACTAACCACTCCTTATGGTGAATATTAAAGTCGTCACAAATATGAATCTTAGCTGACGGATTATCATCAGTATTCTCAGCTATTTTATCAATTCCATCATCTTGTGGACTATAAACAGTAAAAATTGAAGACATGCTATGAATGAGGCCCATGTGAAAGTATATAAACAGAAAATCAGGGCTGTCATTTTTGGGATCTCTGCCACAGAGGAACCCATCCTTAATATAGGTGCTGAGTCCATGGCCATGGCACTTTTGAGGGTCTTGTTTTACTATTAGGGGTGAGTATCTCAGGATTGTGAATACCTGCTATGGGATAGATAGGATAAAACCAGTTTCCAAAAGCAACATGATGTCAGGTTTGACCTCATGAAGATGGAGAACTTCTGGCAAGTTGGATCCCCTCACATTGGTGTAGGGGATGTTGAACCTGGGTTATACTTTTGTTTTTGCGAGGTTCGGTTTGTATCTTCTATTTGATTTTATTGTGGACATGATTGGAGATACTGACTTTTTGAAACAGGTGAAAATGAGGTAGCAAAACAGCCACACTCACAAGTAATACATGCTTGATTTGCCTTTCTAGGAAATTGTGATAACAAGAAAAATGAAGAAACTGTCTCAAAAGTCCAGTTTGATTAATTTGCTTAAAAATATTACAATTCTATGAAAAATAAAGACCTAATTAAAGGGAAGAAATTAACTTTTTGTCATAAAATTGTAAATTCAGTAGGGTTTTTCTAGAATTTTTAGACTCCTTTATTTTTTAATTTGAAGATTGTAGGAGACAAGTTGTTTGAACACAAGACAATAAGAGATATTCTGTTGAACTTTTTCTATCTGAATGGTTTCGTAAAGATTCTGTTGAATCTGGTAACAATAATAGAATAATTTCTGTATTACTAATATTTTTTTAAAAACAGAGATGAACTATTTAAAATGCTTATTTGGAGTTATTTAATGCTTATTTAAGAAAATTGATTTATAAAACAGATGCTTTAGTTTTCCTCTTAATATTTTCTGTTAATCATATTTTTCTGTCGGTAAATTGCCATTGGTTCTAATTGGTACTTTTATTTAACTTTTTCCCATCTACACAGTAAATATATATTTAAAATATCTAATTACCAGTAATCATTGGTATGTCACATATAAATATATCATTATCTATATACGACCAACCTTTTATATCAAACTATTACTACTATAAAATAAAACAACATCCAGCAGTATAGCTGTTGTGCTTACACTACTACTACTACAAAGTGAATTAAATTTCAATACTAAGTTTTTAAAATTGGCTGTGTACATGCATTAATGTCATTTAAATCTTTAATTTTTCAATCTGTTGTATGTAATTTGTAATAAGAATTATGTTTTCTCATTTTTTTGTTTTGTTTTTCCTAAATCTTTTGATAAACATTTTCTATAAATATTAAAATTATTTTTTTCCAGGACAAATTCAGATTCAGCTCTACATACAAGTGCAATGGGTCAACAGTTAGAAAACATTTTAAGTTCTAATACTCCACCAACTCATAGAAGGGGTATGTATTGGGAATGATGAAAACTATGTTTCAATTGTTTTTACAATTTCTTTGAATAGAAAAAATGTTTAAACAGAAACTAAAATTTTCAGTTTAATTTTTTCCACTCTTTATTTAAGAAATAATTGAGCAGTATAGGGTTTATTTTTACATAAACCCTATATAATTCAATTATCAAATAAACAATGGTAAAAGTTAAATTAAAATGAAAAGATTCAAAGAATATTGCTTATACTGAATTTGTTTATTAATGTGCAATATATTTAAATAAATGTAGCAAAAAATATTAGAAACTCATTTAATGTTTTTTGTTAAAAATTTACGTCCTTTCAGACTTGATTTTGTTTTAGGTATTTTTTAACAGAATGTAGCACCCAAAATCTTTTATTAATTTACATTTATGTATATGATTGAAAAGTGTTACTGCTGAGACTGGAGTTTGAACATGAATCTCTAGACAATGAAAATGTAGCCCACCATTTACTATAAATAGAGATATCATGCCACTGACTGGTGGTTACACTTACATGTTTGACTGTCGTATTAACCGAGACATTAAAGTTGAGTGTCGCATGTTTCAAGACGAATTAGTACTTTTCTTATCAGCTTTACACAGTCGTATTAACTGATAAGTAATCAATAATCTTTCTGTTGACTCTTTACTTCTTTGTTGTTAATGTATTTTAATTGCGTTTGGTAATTAAATACTTTATTATTTTACATTGAAGTCTTTCTGTTATTACTTGTATTATTTATGTGTGATGGATTACAAAAGTAGCAAACAAGGATTTGCATTGAACTCACAAAGGAAAAAATAATAGGATATTCAGTAAATATTTACCACTTCACAAAAGTGACGACATGTGGAACTACAAAATATTCACATGGCTACAAATAAATAACCAGGCGAGAATATTCGAAAACTAATTTATCAGAGTACAGAAAAATTGAAGAATTAAAATCTATCATGAGTCAAATGTTGGAACAACAATTACAGCAACAGAAAGTTCTGGAATAATTAAATAAAACAACAGAGGAAAGAACGTCAGATTTATTCACTCCAGATTCTGTAGCCAATTCAATTAACAAATTTTGTACTGGGATGATGGGGAAAAAAGTTCACTTATTATTAAGAAAACTGTCTTCTGCAGAGCATGAAATGTATGTGAATTTTATTTTACAAAAAAAAACAAAAAACAGATTTTAATGAAACTATATTAATACTATCGAAAATTTTCAGTGGTAGGAATTCATTATTCAATACATGTTGGCAATATCTTAATTTAGTAAAAGATGATAATGGAGATTTTGTCACTTATACTGGAGTAGCGGACTGGGAATGTGAGAATTAACACTGGATTTATTCAAATGCCTAACTGCTAATAAGGATGTGGAAATAAGACTCAGGATACTTGCTAAATTAGAGATGGATCCGAAGTTAACTCTCCAAAAAATAGCTGAAGAGTGTCAGCGCATTGTTAATCTTAAACTTGATACTGCAAGGATTGAGGAAAGAGACATTTCACACATACATAACGTCTGACCATTTAAAAAAAAGATTATTGACATTTTTCAATACCTAATGCTTGCCACAGTTGTGGAGATAAACATTTCAAAAGTAATTGTTTTTTCATGAAGAAAAAATGCTACAAATATGGAAAGAATGGACACAAAAGTGCTCATTGCAAATACAAAAAAATGGAAAAAAATACTAGAACGTATGTAAATGTGGTAAATACATTGTGTAAAAAACAAAAGAAAAACTAACAACAAAAATTTGGTGAACATGTCTTTAACTGAGCAAGAAACATCTCAAAAGAAGAAATTTGTTTTTGTTAAAATTAAAAATGTAAAATTAAAATTACAACTGGATACGGGGTTTGATATCACCATTATCAATGAACAGACATGGAGAAAAATGGGTAAACCTAGATTATTAACTCTCTGGAAAAATTGTTTGTGGAATTACAGGGAAGAAATTGAACTTTATAGGTGGATTCATCTGCAATATTTCTTTTATTGGTAAAACTAAAAAAAAGAATACAGCTAATTTATTTGGAAAAAAGAATACAGCTAATTTATTTGGAACAGATTGTATTGCATTATTTGATCTATGGGACCTCCCATTAACTCATTGTGCAACAAAATAAATATTGTAACCTTTAATTGTATATATCCTCTTTTAATTTTATCTAGTATTGCAAGTTGCAGAGGAAAATTCCGTGCAAGATAATATGAAATATTGGGATCCTAAAAAGGTAAATGCTTTCTTATCTTGCTTAAGATGATTATCACCATTTACTTTATTATTTGAGTCAATGATTTCTATTTTTTACAAAATTCAAAAAGAAATTTTAAGTTGGTTAAATATGTACTGATTATGCTTGCACAATACATTACGTTTTTTTAATTCCAATTTCTGCATAACAAAATGTCATGATCTTTTTTATGCACTAACTCATTAAAAATTATCCCTAGAGAATCAGCAATTTGATTATAGATTAATGAATAATATTTTTCTTTTTTATATTTTTCTTAAACATTGAAACATTTAGATTTAGGAATGTCATTAAATGAATCATTTTATTGGTTCATTTTCTTTTTGTATTAATAACTTTCTTTCTTTTCTTTTTAAGCTTGGTCAGGTCCGCCCCAAATCTTGTGAGGTTCCAAATATTAAGTAAGTTTAATAACTTCTACTTCACCATGCCATGGAATATTTTAAATTTCAAATATGAGCTTTACTTTTTTATGAACTAATAGAAAATAATTTTGTTCAAATATATAAGCAAACACACACACACACACACAGAGGCTTAATACAAATATAAAATTTGTCACTTCGCTGATTGATGTTATTTTCAGCATCTCAACTCTAGAGTTTCTGTGAATGGACCCTCCAGCAATTGCTCTGTTTACTATATATATATATATATATATATATATATATATATAATATGGTGGATTCTCTTGTTGCAGATGATAGATGAGGGCTCAGTAAAATAAAGAAATGCTTAACTTCTATGTGTCTCCTGAACCCTGCAGGTGTTTTTCAGACTTTTAAACACTTTTTGCTCAAGTAGTTAAGGATCAATTGCCACATGTTTCCTGAGTGAACAACAAGGCTTTCTTTCCTGAGTATGACAAAGCTGCAGTGACAGGTAAGGTTATCAATAATAGGAACAGAATGCTGCCAACTTGCTTTGATATTCGCATGCAGTTGATACCAATGTTCAAATTGGCTTCACTCAAACTTTTGTGTAGATGAGAAGCAGGACACATGCCAGCTCCTTCACCCTGACACTTTGTTTTCCCAGGAAGAAAAGGGGATGCTGCATCACTTCAGATAGTTTGTCTTTGAAATTCAAGAGTGTCTCAACTACCAAGCAGTTAGAAGCTGGCCAAAGAGAAGTTGTTTTAGAAGTCTGCTGTTGCTCATATGAACAGATGTCCTGCCCACCTGAGTTGGATTTTCATTAGGATAGCTTCAATACCTGTCATGTTGCATTTAGGACATCACTGTTTCTAATACAATAACTCAATTTTATGTTGTAGATGGTAAGTAAGCAACGCATGTGGAAAGCATCGAGTTAATTGATGTGTCATCAGTACAGAGAACAAGACACTGCACTATAGAGTAGGTTTGTTAGTGTTAATTAATTAATTTTCACCTTTAATGAAGCATCACAAGCATTTCAAAGACTGTAGTCTTTCCAATCCTGCACTCATTTTCCGTGTCCATCTTAGCATTGTTGGATACAATAGAGCCAAGATAAGTGAAAGAGGAAACAGTTTTCAAAACTTTTCCCTCAACATAAACAGTGGGAGCAACAGCTGGAGTATGATTACAGATTGGCTGATGGACAAGTTCTATTTTTTTATGCTGATGGTCAGACTGAATGTTTTAGATGCATGAGAGAATTTGTTAATGATCCATTGCATATCCTCATATGCACAATTGGCTGCAAAGAGCAGGACACAAACTGTTTGCACAATCATCTTAGTTCTTGTGATGAAGCATTGTTGGTTGAACAATCCACCACTTGTCCTAAACTTAAATTTCACACTTTTATTACATTCTCAAATGCTCTTTCCAGCATTTTTATTTTTTTTATTTTTTTAAAGCTTATCACCCCAAGCAAGGCTGGAAGCCACTAGCACACAAGGGGTTACAGAAGGTTTGGAGGAAGAGCAGATAGGAGTGGTAAAGGAGAGGATGTGGATAGTGGATCGATCAAGGCAAGGGGGTTACAGATGATTTGGAGCGAGAGCAGATAGGAATGAAAGGTGAAAGGATGTGGAGAAGGGAAGTGGATAGATCAAGGCAACTGGAGATGTCGATTGACATTACACTTAAATAGTTGGAGATTGTATTTGTCAGGGAAACAGGAATAAGGAAGGGAGTTCAACAGGCAAGATGTGCGAGACATGAAGCTATTGGAGTAGAAGAGACGTCTACATCTAACAGTTTCAACGGTGAAGGGGTGGGAATGGGATGCCAGCCTCGTAGGACGTTTAAATTCATGAGGCCTAGGAACCAGCGAAAGCAGCTCCTCGGAGCAATTACCGTGAAAGTATTTGTAAAAAAGACAAAGCGAGGCAATGTCGCGTTTGTGAGAGACCGACTGCAGACGAGATGACAGATCAGGGCCAATTACATTGCATATCTGTCTCTGGATCTTATCAAGAACCCTTAGGCAAACAGCAGGGGCTCCAGACCATATATGGCAGCAATACTCCATGCAAGGGCGAATGGTCGATTTATAGATTTGGAGGATCGATTCCGGGGGGAGAAAAATTTCCTGGCTCGGCACAGGGAGCCAACTTTCCTTGCAGTGGATGATGCAATTGACTCGATGTATTTGTTCCATCTCAGATCAGCAGACAGCGTGAGACCGAGCAGCCGCAGAGTGGAGCTCTCGAGAAGTTGGTCTTCAGACATTCTAATGGGATGCAGGGATGGATCCCTGTGGTGGTTAATAAAGAGCAGTTTTGTTTTAGAGGCGTTAAAAGTTAACCATCCATTTCTTGCCCCAGTTCACAACCGATTGGAGGTCCTTTTCTAATCGAACTGCCAGGTTAACTTTGTCAGCATCACTAGATTTATGTTTGAGGCAGGAGTAAATTGTGGTGTTGTCCGCATAGATGCCGACTTGGGAATCTATGGCGTCAGAAAGGTCGTTTATGAATATGAGGAACAGAGTATGGCCTAGGATGGAGCCTTGAGGAACACCTGCGTTAGTGGAATAGGAGCTGGAGATGAATCTATTGAGAACGACCTTCAATTCATGGTTTGACAGGAATGATTGTATTAGGTCAAACAATCGACCTGTAATACCATAACCCTGGAGCTTACGAAGAAGGCCAGCATGCCAAACTCTATCAAACGCTTTGGAGATGTCTAGGGCCACGGCATGAGCTTCACCGTTATTATGAATAGCTTGGTAGACAAATTCAGTGATGGCTGTAAGCATATCGGCTGTAGATCGGACAAAGCGGAAATCATACTGCTTGTCTGAGAGCAGATCATGGGATATCAGGTGATTAATCACTTCGGTGTTGATAAGGGCTTCGAAGACTTTGCCGAAGAAGGGTAGGAGACTGATAGGATGGTAATTAGAAGGGTCGGAAGGTCCACCAGAGTTCTTAAAGACAGGAACAATGGTTGAGGACTTCCAGCAGTCAGGAAAACAAGACTCCTTGAGGCAGTGGTTGTATAATTTAGAGAGGGCAGGCGCCAGTTCAGGTGCGCATTTCTTCAGTACAATGGCTGGTATCCCGTCACCACCAGTAGCCTTGTGGTGATCTAAGTTAGAAATAATGCCCAATACCAACGACGGGGATATGTGCAATCCACTCAAAAGGGCCTCGGTTCTGGGAGGGAAATTGGGCATGGGTACCCCCAGAAGAGTCAAACGTTGAATTGGAAGAAAACTTCCGAGCAAAGCATTCAGCCTTGTCGGCAGAGGTGGTCAGGACCTCAAACTGATTGAACAGGGGAGGAATGGAGGGTTTGCTATTGTTCAGAATGCTCTTGCAGAGGCGCCAATAATCTTTGGAGCCGAATTTGCGAGATGCAATACGTTCCTTCATCTGAGCAGCAAATAGTGACTTAGCTTCGTTGAGGATATGCTTACACTCGTTACGGGCAGAGGTAAATAGGCGTCTATTGTAGTCAGACATATCGCTACGAAAATGGTGGAAGAAGTGGTTCCTATGGGCAATGGCAGCTGAGCAAGCAGCTGTGAACCAAGGGGAGGAGCGCGGTTTGACCTTGAATTTCCTTGAGGGGATGAAAGCGTCAATTCCAGCTTTAACCCAGGAAGAGACCTCTAAAGCACATTCTTGAATGGGGAGCTTAAATACAGCATCCCAGGGGACATCATGAAACGAGTCCCAGTCAGCCCATTGGTAACAGAATGAGGTTCTGGTGGTAGGAGACTCCTTGCAGGGGGTGGGGCTGAAGGAGATACTAACAGGCACTACAGCATGATCGGAGTTACCGATAAAAATGCAAAGCAAATAAGAGATGTGCAAGAACACAATCTTGGTTTGTTCCATTAGAGACAATGAATAGGTCGGACACCTTTCCACTGGATTTAGCTGAGGCCATCATCCCTGATGGAAAGACATGCTGACACTGAGCATCTTTTCAGGAACACCCAGCTTCCTAAGGACAACCCAAAGAGCCTTGAAACAGCATCAAAGGCCTTAGTGAGATAAGCAAAAGTAACAAATAAATCCTTGTCATGCTCTCATGCTTTCTCCTGCAGTTGCCTCAAGCTGAAAAGCATGTCCGCAGTGCTACAAAACTGAAACAGCAGGTGAAGAATTGAGTATGTTTAATATAATCCTGCCAAGAATTTTCCCAGCAACACAGAGAAAGGAGATACTGCTATGTTTGTCATAGTCACATTTATTGTCTTTGTGCTTATAGAGATAGACAATAGAAGTGTCTTTAAACTCTTGAGGAACTGATCTTGAATCCCAGATTAAAGAAAAGAGATCACTAAGTTTATGAACCAAGAGATTGCTGCCACACACACATATATATATATCTGTTGGTATTCCATTGTTACCAGAGGACTTCCCATCTATCAGTTGTTTTATAGCCTTTTCTATCACAGTAATAGATTGAGTAAGTTATTGATATGATTCTTGTCGACATTCAACTCTATGATTAGAACATTTGAGAAATGTTTTGCCCGGCATTTAGTGATTTCCTTTTTGTCCATTAGAAGGTTACCTCAGAGGAAAAGATGGGAATTTAGCCATTTGACACAGGTCTAAAGACACCTCTTAGATTCTGATGGAATGATTTAAAGTCACATCTATCAGTAGCATCCTACAATTCCTGTGCCTTCTCTTGCCACTATGCTTGTTTTATTTGCTGTAGTTGAAATTGGCATGTTTCTGGCTTTCTTGAATTCATTGCACTTTGTTACCTTCTTCTTATCTGACATCCATTGATGATGGCACTTGTGCATATCCAAAAGAGGAAGAATGCTTGGATCATTTGTGTCAAATCTGGATGTTTCCTCTTCATATAGCCAAGTATTTTCTGGGATGACTTGTATACACTTGAAAACAGACCATGTTGATTCAACACCTCCACTGCCTGGGATATCTGCAAGCTTGTTTTCACAAAGGGTCTGAAAAAAATTTTAAGTTGTCAGTGTTGCTGAGCTTTTTGACATTACTTTTTGAGCTGGTGAAGTGCAGTTGTTACAAACTAGACTATAGATCATATTAACCTATGGTCAGATCAACACTCCCCAAAGGAGAAAGAACAAGTCATTTTTACATCCTTCCTGAAGAAAGACTTCACAATCAATGAGATGATAGTGGTTGGATCGAGGATGTCTCCAGCTATTTTTGCAGCGGTTAGGAAGCTGGAAGATGGTGTTTGTAATCAAGAGTCTATACTCACTACAAAAGGATAGCAGTTGATGACCAATTGAGTTGGCCTTGCCAACACCATGCTTACCAATTATACTACTCCATACTGATGTATCGCAATCTACACATACATTAAAATCGCCTAGAAGTTTGTCATGGATGAAATTACTTCTCTACTATTTGTTTAATTCAGAGTAGAAACTCTCCTTAATTTTGTCACTAGATTTCATGATTGGTGCATAGAAAGTAAGGCTGTTGCATGCATACTTCTGCCGATATAAATATGCAATATCTCATTGATGTCAATAGGTGGAGATTCCAGATGTTTCACCAGGTTGTCCTAAATAGTCAACCAGACCTGCTTCTCTCTTAGCTGTCTCAAACCTACCAATCCAGAAAAAGGTGTATCCACAAAATCAGCTAGTCTAGTTTCCAATGTTTTTTTTTTTTTAGGATTCAGACAATCAAAACAGTCCAACATGCAAGGTTTTTCTTACTATCCTGGAGAGTTCTCACATTCCAAGACCCAGTGAAAAGATCTTTTAATGTTTGACTTTATTTATTGTTCTGGTGCAGTTTTGGATGTTCAGTCATTTGCACCTAATGACAGGAGTAAGCAATTTTTAGGTCACATTTTCTTGACCCTTCCTCCCTTGAAGTAAAGAAGTGCCATCATAAAAGGGCTGTTTTTTTATGAAAGGAGGACATGAGTTACACAATTACTTGATGTTGTGCAGAACAGCCATCTACCCTTCACCACACATGTACAAGTTCAAGCTGAGAACCTCCAGGATTTCAAGAACACAAAACATGTCACTGAACAACCTGCACGTGACTTGTTTATAGTGGTCGTAGCTTGTGCAGCACAATGCACATTCTGTCCATCAAAACAGCATAACCTGTACTGGTACTCAATTTGAAACATGTCAGGTGCTGAAGTATTTTCCTTTTCCTAGGGAAATGTCCTAACAAACATCAAGGGATCTCTCTCTCTCCTTCTCTCCCAGTGGTTTAACCATAAAACCATACACTAATCCAGGTGTTTCTATGTCCCACACCACACATATATATTTTACACAAATGAACTACATATTATTATTATTATAATTACTATTTAAATGCTAAATAATAGTATTCAGTTAACAAATAAGAAAAGGAAAAAAGTAAAAAATTATCAGCAATTATTATTAAAAACTAAATAAATGATAGGGAGAGAAAAATCAACTATACTGAACCAGTAGTCAGTGACAAAAAAAACAAATAAATGTTATGAGTCAAAATACTTTGCCTACAATTTTGAAAATTACATCCCCTTACATAATAAAAGAGAAATATTACATTGAAATATGAATGGAGTAAAATTTTTCATGACAATATATAAGTAGTTTAAGCAATACAATATATTAAATGTTCTTTATAACATATATAATTCTTAGTCATACAAAGGAAACAATTGATGTATACCTTGACTTATTGTAAAAGACAGATATGTATTTTGATAATTAAAGATATTAAATGCACACTAATGAGTTCTACTATAATAAAAAAGAAAAATATCAAAAGAAATGGATAATTAAAATAATGATAACTTCCCTTTAAAAATATGCTTTCTTTCAACAATGAAAA
>CAXIWW010000528.1:15000-17728 GCA_964036315.1 Acanthosepion esculentum | reverse complement strand
ATGAGTTTACTGTTTTTATTATGTTTTTGTTTTTGTTATTCTGTCGACGTCAGACGTTTCGGTCAAATAGACCTTCTTCGGGACATGGTTAATGGAGACATAATTATATTAGATTTAAGTTTGATGGAGAGACGATATATACAGGACTGGTCAGAAACAGAAAAACTGAAATTCTAAAGTCAAGTATTCTTTCTTAGAGTCGGTTATGCTGGCGTCGCGTGGGCGGCAACTACGAAAACCTGCGCACAGGGAAGAAGATTGTGTCCTAAGTGGAAGGTGAGGGGGACTATTTAAAACTATAGCTTATCGGTACGTTTGTCACGCATTAATCTCGCCACAGAGGTCGCGATCTGAAAGAAACCAGGTCTATTATTTACTGTATGTGAGGTGGCTATCATGCCAGCCTCATAAATCTGTCTAAGGTTCTTATTGTGGATATATTTTAAGATCTTCACAGAGTCGAAATCAAAATTGTGATCAGATTTGGCTATGTGTATAACTAAAGCACTGCTTAGATTACCGAGGCGAATGTCACGTTTATGTTCGGAAATGCGAGATTTCAATGATCTACCTGTCTCGCCTACATAACTCAGGTTGCAGTCTCTGCAGGGCACCTGATAGACGCAAGCATCGGATGTAATATGTTGTCTGCTCGTATTACTCAATATGTTACGTATAGATTTAGTGGGTAATGTAGTAGTTTTAATTTTAGCGCGTTTAGATTGTTGGAGATGTGTTCGGTCAGAGGGTTATTCGGTAGAAAGATGCGGCCAATGGGATTATCAGGGGCAGCTGAGAGTGTGCCTCTCTCCACCTTTGATGTAGTAGTAGTAGTCGGTATGTTGTTATGTACTGATGGACGAACTCTGTGGATTTTCAAGGCTTTATGTTTAGCGCCGAGTATTAGTTGTCTCGGATACGAAAGGCTGGAGAAGGTATCCTCGATATAACCAAATTCGTCATCTAAATATTTTGCTGAACTGACCAGTCCTGTATATATCGTCTCTCCATCAAACTTAAATCTAATATAATTATGTCTCCATTAACCATGTCCCGAAGAAGGTCTATTTGACCGAAACGTCTGACGTCGACAGAATAACAAAAACAAAAACATAATAAAAACAGTAACTCATATATTCGGATTTGCTTTGTCTTTTCCACATTTTCATCATACCGTCGGATCTACATCCACACATTTGCTTACATATATATATATATATATATATATACATACATAAATACATATATATATATATACATACATACATAAATACATATATATATATATATATACATACATAAATACATATATATATATATACATACATAAATACATATATATATATATATACATACATAAATACATATATATATATATATACATAAATACATATATATATATACATAAATACATATATATATATACATAAATACATATATATATATATATACATAAATACATATATATATATATATATATACATAAATACATATATATATATATACATAAATACTATATATTATATATATACATAAATACATATATATATATACATAAATACATATATATATATATATATACATAAATACATATATATATATATACATAAATACATATATATATATATACATATATATATACATACATACATAAATACATATATATATATACATACATACATAAATACATATATATATATACATACATAAATACATATATATATACATACATACATAAATACATATATATATACATACATACATAAATACATATATATATACATACATACATAAATACATATATATATACATACATACATAAATACATATATATATATACATACATAAATACATATATATATATACATACATACATAAATACATATATATATATACATACATAAATACATATATATATATACATACATACATAAATACATATATATATATACATACATAAATACATATATATATATACATACATACATAAATACATATATATATATACATACATAAATACATATATATATATACATACATAATTATATATATATATACATACATAATTATATATATATATATATACATACATAATTATGTATATATATACATACATAAATATATATATATATACATACATAATTATATATATACATACATAAATATATATATATACATACATAATTATATATACATACATAAATATATATATATATATACATACATAATTATATATACATACATAAATATATATATATATATACATACATAAATATATATATATATACATAAATAAATATATACATACATAATTATATATATATACATACATAAATATATATATATATATATACATACATAATATATATACATACATAAATATATATATATATACATAAATATATATATATATACATACATAAATATATATATATATACATAAATATATATATATATACATACATAAATATATATATATATACATAAATATATATATATATACATAAATATATATATATACATAAATATATATATATATACATACATAAATATATATATATATATACATGAATATATATATATATATACATACATAAATATATATATATATATATACATGAATATATATATATATACATACATAAATATATATATATATATATATACATACATAAATATATATATATATATATATATATATATATATATATATATATATATATATATA
>CAXIWW010000528.1:2500-10000 GCA_964036315.1 Acanthosepion esculentum | reverse complement strand
TTTTTGCAAATACAGATAAATACGTATTTTTGGTAATTCTACTATTAATAGGTATTGTTGCCCACCCCTACCATAAACTAACACCAGGCTTACAATAGATTTTGTTTGTCACTTCGCCGATTCATATTACTTTCAACATCCCGATCCCAGATATTCTTAGACGAACTTTTCCATCCATTTTCCAGGGGTTATATATACATTGGATTTCTTTTCTTTTCTTACATATATATATATATATATATATATATATATATATATATATATATATATATATATATATATAATTTTTTTCCACTCGGCAGCTTCATTCTATTCCCTTCGTAAGCCTGGCTTTAGTCTATTGCAGCAGGATTGGACAACCTTTTGGAGAGCGGACCAGACAGCTATTAAATGTATCGCAGGAGGCTCATGATATCAAATGTGGTACAATAAATTGTCTCGATTTCATACCACTTCGTCCAGTAGGCTGCCTTGGTCTGGAGGTTTATAGAAAAACAATGAAGTTGATGTTATATTATTTAAACAAGATTCTTTATATTACAGCAGAAATAACAGGATAACAATCAACCAAATATGAAAATTCCTTACAACAAACGAAATAGTTAGAAATGGCAAATTATTTAATGGACCACTTGTTTGTGCTTATTGTTCGATAACTTCCCCACATCACCTGAAATATTTGTCGATGATAGGAATAAAACACGTAGGCCGGGGATTGCCGACCACTGGTCTGTTGCCGCATCCTTGACCAATGTTCGAACGGGGTCTTTTCTTTACTTTCACCAGTGTAGACATTTACAACTAATCCGCGCCATACTACGTCCAGATCTAACCACTTTCATACACTCCGTATTATTCCAATTGTAAGAAGGAAGTCACTCAAACAGCCTTTATCTCAAGTACCTCTGCTTTGAGGTACAAACTTCAATGTGGTTGCTTCCGTGAACGTCAAAATCATAACCTTTTCAATTCCCTTGCCATTCGTTATCTATCCTCCATATCCTCATAATTTTCACTTCCGCGACTTACATTTGCATCACACACTATGGTAGGCAACCGCAAAGTTACCCCGCATCTTGTACATTATTTCCCTTGACTAAAGTATTTAAACCCCTATAAATAGTATTTATTTGGGTGTTAAATTATTCCAGGCTGAATTCGTAAGCTACATCGCTATCCAGTGTCATACATCATTCAATAACTCTGTACACTGAGAGACTCTTGGGAAAAAAAGAACGAAATCTAAATTCACTTTTAGTCAGTGAAAGCCTGGTTTTTACATTGACAATATCATTAGTGGAATAGGATTTCCTTTTCTTCTTTTCTCATGACCGAGCCGATCGTAAAGGAGACATGGGCGACGAAGATGCAGCCAGCAGCCGCCAACCAGATCTGTTTTCCGCCTCACGAAACAGTATCGGAGTGTCCATCCTGGTCCATTCTTTGAAGAATTAGATTTTACCAAATTGCAAATCGATTTTTATTTCTTCCCTCTTTTAAGGTTTCCGCACCCTCACCTCGTTTCACTACAAATTTAGCAACAACAAAATATCAACTAAAATATTTTAATCCAGTTTTAAATGAAGCGGACGCTTAATTCATGGCAGGTTCAATGCTGCTTTATTTTCTTTTATGTGCCGTGTCTCTTCAGGAAGTTCGTGACCATGGCTCTCCACAGTTTCCCGTC
The DNA here is from genome assembly GCA_964036315.1 of Acanthosepion esculentum. Lineage (NCBI taxonomy): Eukaryota > Metazoa > Mollusca > Cephalopoda > Sepiida > Sepiidae > Acanthosepion > Acanthosepion esculentum. Next base: position 8,313 of record CAXIWW010000528.1, on the reverse strand, counting down.
CTTTGCAGCTCTTAATAAATTTTATCTTTTTGTTATCTCTCCTAAACCTTGTTCCGCCATCCATTTAGTCAAACTAGCGAGCTAGGCCATTCGTTGTATTCCTCTGTCCCTCTTGCCTTTAGTCTTTCTTGGGAGTAGCAAATCTCCCAAGCCCTCCTTTTTAAATATATATCATAGACATTTCAACTATATATTTCTGATGTTAAGTATTGCTATGAATAATCAAGTGTGGTCTCCCCTTGTTTCTTTACTCTCCTCTTTGAGAGAGTTATTTCTGTTTACTATACGAGGACACTATGCACAAACCTTGTATTTTGAGTTGTTTAAAGCTTTCTTAAAGCCTACACCTGCGTAGTGTTGTCATTACAAGTAAAATTGTCCTTTTTGTTTCTATTTTTCTCCAAAATATCGTCGTTGCTCTCATATTCAGTCAATGATATTTTAATCGTCCTTCTAGAGAACCACATTTCTGTTGTTTCAAATCGCTTATTCATATGTGAGAAGATTGTTCCAGATTCACATCTATATGGAAAAACTGATATCACGTAACAGTTCTGTATTGTTTTCTTTGTTTCTAACGAATTTTTTAATTTTTCTTTATACTTTGCTTAGCTTTTGAAGTCATATTTGTTCATCTCAATGGTTCCATTGAGACGGAAAATTATGCCTTCGGATTTCAGTGTAGCATTTCCGTCCTCTGTTAAAACATTTCCCGGATATTTAAATTGTTGTACTTGCTTGATTTTGGTATCTCCAATTTGTTATTTGAATGTGACGCTGTTCCGTTTGAAATGTACCATGCCTTCTCTATGCAATTTATATCCAGTCCTTTCTTCTCCCGCATCCTCGATACGACGATAAACTACATCCGCGTCCTGGGTAAGACGATATATTACGTCCAACAGCAAGACCTCTGATCAGGAGGATTTGAAGAGCGTGGAACCACCTCTTAATTGCTGGTGTTCCCATGTCCACCCTGACCCGGGTGGTAGGAGCTGTTAGGGTCCCAACTATGGGAAAATAGTTAACACCCCGAAACTGAGGTAAAAAGCATTATAAAAGTGTAAAAATAGCTTTTAATACCAGAAATACTTGGTAAAAAATTATTACCAGAACAAATTTTTGAAGAAAAAAAATATTACCAGCAATACGTTTTTGTTTTTTTAAATATTACCAGCAATACGTTTTTTTTTTTTTTAGATATTACCAGCAATACGTTTTTGAAACAATAATATTACCAGTTATACGTTTTTGAAAACATTATCAGCTATACATTTTTGAGGAAAATAATATTATCAGCAATATTTTTTTGAAAAAATAATATTACTAGCTATACGTTTTTGAAAAAAATAATATTACCAGCTATACGTTTTTGAGGAAAAAATATTATCAGAAATAGATATTTGACAAAAAAAAAATATTACCACGAAAAAAAAGTTGTCAGTATTAAATGATTCATTGAGGTTGATATACCGTAAAACAAAATAAACCAAACCATTCTTCTCACTTTCCTTCTGAAGGATTTCTTGTGGTTTCCTTTTCTGTCTATTATCAGTGTGTCATCCGCATATCTTATGTTAAGATTATTTCCGAAAATAACGAATCCTAGTTGGACTTCTATTTATGTCAGAATCGCCTCAAAGTATAGGTAAAATTAGTTTGGTAAGAAGACCCATCCTTGTCTTACACGGTAAGTTTTTCTATATTTACTGAATTTATTTACAGCCAGTATAGGTTTTGAATTATTCTCAAGTTTATTTATTTCATTCAGTTTTTATTAGACCTGTGTTTTCCATGTCTTAATTTTGTGCAATATCTCGATAGCATAAAAATGATCATTCAGCGTGTTCTTTAATTGCATCTCCCTTTTATGTTCATTTATTCTTTTCTTTAAACCTCAGGATGTTTGAATTGGAAAACGGTGTTTAAATAGGAAAATAATTACTTAATTAAATAGTATTAAGAACATGACAAGCACACGCGTAGCTAAAAGTTCCACGGCGATAGGACCGGTTGTCAAGTGCGACAAATTAAGTCCGTTCAATCTTTTCGCTTGTCTTTGTTCCCGTGAGATGCGACTACCGTCAACCTTTCTTAAAGGACGAGTTGGCTGAAGCAGTCACCACTCACGTCACACAAGTACATGCTTGAATATTCTTTAAAAAAATAAAAATAAAAGTAAAATAAATTAAAAAGTAAAAATAAATAAAAATACAAAGATTTTTTAATATATAATTCTATTTAATTTAGTAAATATTAAACCACATGCTTGTGTGTCGTGGGTGGACGTGCTTGTGTTTCGTGGGTTCAATCTATTCTTCGTATGATGAAGGATGGCTGTAACATTTGATGACCGTTACTACTTCTACTTTGGTGTAACGTGTACCTTCAGGAGGTATGAAATCATGGCTCTCCACAACGTCCTGTCCTTTGTAGCTCTTATAAATGTTTGTCTTTTTACTTGTTCGGCATGTCATATCGTAGCTTCCTTCTGTCGATCTTGCCTTCAATCTGTCCTGTACGTGTAAATGTTTCGAAACCCTCTTTCATCATTATGTGCCCAAGAAATTTAAACTGTCTTTTTCTGACCCCTAATATAACTATTTTTTTTTACCATTTACAGATGTTCAGCACCTGGTAATTTAGCTTTCTTTGGTAAGACGATAAACAAGATCCGAGTCCTGGGTAAGAGGATAAACTACATCCGACAGCAAGGCCTTTAATCAGGAGTCTTTGAGGAGCATAGAACCACCTTTTAATTGCTGCTGTTCCCAGGTCCACCCTGACCCGATGTGATAGCACCTGTCAGGGTTCCAGCTATGGACAAATAGTTAACACCCACCGCCCAAAAAAGGGGTCAAAACTCTAAGAAAGTATAAAAATAGGTTTTAATACCAGTAATACTTGTTTGATAAAATTATTACCAGCATTACATTTTTGAAAAATAAAAATATTACCAGAAATAGATTTTTGAAAAGAAAATATATCTAGCAGTAAAATTTGAAAAAAATAAATAGACCAGCAGTACATTTCGGAAAAAAAGTATTACCAGCAATACATTTTTGAAAAAAAAAATACTACCAAAAATAGATTTTTGAAAAAAAAATTATTTCCAGCAGTACAGTTTTGGAAAAAATAAATAGACCAGCAGTACAGTTTTTAAAAAAATATTACCAGCAATACATTTTTGAAAAAGAAAATATTAACAGCAATACGTTTTTGAAGAAAAAAAATATTACGTGCATTACATTATTCAAAAAGAATATTACCAGAAATAGATTTTTGAAAAAAAATATTTCCAGCAGTACAATTTTTGAAAAAATATATACACCAGTAATACATCTTTAAAAAAAAATATTGCCAGCATTACATGTTTGAAAAAAAATATTACCAGAAATAGATTACCAGCAATCTTGTCGGCATTAAATAACCCATTGATGTTGATATGCCATAAAACAAAACAAACCCAACCAAACCAGGTAATTTCAGCATCCTTCTGTAGAAACACATCTGTTATACCTGAGGTCTCTTTTTCATTTGTGAAGAGATTTCCCAATATTTACTGTTATATAGGAGAACCGTGAGTATATAAGTCCAGTACTATTCTCTTTGTTTATAATAAACTTTTCCTGTTTCTTAATACTTTGTTTAGCTTTTGGAAAGCAACTTTTGCTATTCCAATGCGAGTTCGGATTTCAGTGTCTTATTTTGAGAGATTGATTGATTGACTTTTTACGGCTTAGCAACCACGTGATTCATTTAAAGATGAAAACTATTTTGGCTTATAAGAAAAATCCTTTTTTCCGAGTAAATATTGGTTTGACAATTTTTTGTCGAATAACAATGACTTTCTAGATACAGATACCACTGATTAAACGATAGCTAGGGAGAAGAACTGAATTTATACGGTATTTATGTGCAACAGTAACCAACCCGACTAGAATTCGAACCCTGCTTTCTCATTTCTCATTTGGAACCTCTTGCCATTACATCACCCACACGTCCTATATATATGAGAAAGAAGCGTTATCAAATTCAGGAATAAAGCGATTGTAACAAGAAAAAAATATGAAAATGAAAATAAACAGTGTATATTACCTGTCAGTTCGCGCCCGACCTAATTATAAGGCTGTCGGTCTATACATTTATATATCTGTTTTAGTAAGCGACTAATATTTACAAAAATTATTTAAAAAAAAAAAGTTTTATTCATCATTATTCAATTATCCAGTCCTCAAACAGCACCCATTCTTTTAGAATTTTGCTCAATTTTCCATTCTACTAACAAAGAACGATTCCGTTTTGATTGGCTTGGTTTGGTTCGTTTTACGCAATATCAACCTCAACGGGTAATTGAATGTCAAAAAAAGATTTATATTTTTGGTAATATTTTTTCCAAAAATGTATTGCTGGTAATATTTTTCCTCAAAAATATATCACTGGTAATAATGTATTGCTGGTAATATTTTTCATAAAAAATAAATCACTGGTAATAATGTATTGCTGGTAATAATTTTTCCTCAAAAATATATCACTGGTAATAATGTATTGCTGGTAATATTTTCCTCAAACATATATCACTGGTAATAATGTATTGCTGGTAATAATTTTTCCTCAAAAAAATGATTACTGGTATTAAAATCTATTTTTATACTTTTATAGTGTTTTGACCCAAGTTTGAGGATTAACTATTTTCCGATAGTTGGGACCCTAACAGGTGCTACCACCCCAAGTCAGGACGGACCTGGGAACAGCCGCAATTAAGAGGTGGTTGCACGCTCCTCAAAACCTCCTGACAAGAGGTCTTCCTGTCGGATGTAGGTTATCGTCTTACCCAAGACCCGGATGTAGATTATCATCTTACCCAGGACGGGATTCCGTTTTGAGTCAGTGGATTCATTAAGATAATTATCAATATCCTGGAATTGTTAACACCAGTGGTTAGAAAATATGTGTTGTGTGGAGAGAAGGAATTCATATTCATAAGATTACAAGAGTTGAGAAATGTTGTTATGAATCAGTTGTGTTCATTGGCTCTGTCGAATTTGAAGATGGGCGTTAGCATACAAAAAATTGACCGAACATTTGTTCAGAGGAAAAAAAAAACCTTTTATTTTCCCCTGTATCATTCAAAAGAAACCACTTATCACTTGCAGCAAAGACAAAAAAAATCTCATAATGCCTCTGACCAATTCCCCCACCATCACAGAAAAGTTGTCTTCGTTTATGTGCCGTGGTCCTTTCGGACATGGGCGATCGAGGTTGTCTAAAATACCTACTTTTGGCTCTTTGTCCCTTACTATGACTAAAAATCACCATTCTGCAATCATAATTTAGGTTACTCATTGTCCCATTTGATTTCAATATGTCCAGTGAATGTAAAATTCCCTTTTTCTTCAATATGTACCCCGGAAATTTCAGCTATCATTTTCCCATCAAATATTCTTAAAACTTCATCGTTGCTCACATGCACCATCTATGGCATTCTTTTGTGGAACCATATCTTAGTTACCTCAAGTCATTACATCTGTGAATAAATTGTTCAGCATTCAGTACTATATAAAAAAAAATTGATATTGCGTAACAGTTGGCTAGGTGTAGCCGTTAATTCTTTTCTCGCACTTCTCGCTTGTGGAACTCCCTTCAGTCTTCATGACAACTTTAATCTTAAAAATCCAAATGCGATGTCAACCTACTGTCCTCCTGATCACTCCTCTTTTGTTCTTGGCCCTTATTAATGTTTCTGCTTTCTGATTATTCGACACCTACTAAAAATTGTGTCTTAGTGGCTTTACTGCCCTTCTGGGGGCGAA
>CAXIWW010000527.1:0-18976 GCA_964036315.1 Acanthosepion esculentum | reverse complement strand
GCTTTAAGAAAGCTTTTTATTAGTCAGGAATGAAAAAGCAAATTAATAAGAAAATGTTTCCATTAAAAGACAAAATATATCAATGCATGTTTTTATGTTTGACAGAAAAATTATATTTCACATTTATTCATATAGAAGTGGAAAAAAAGATGCCCGGGAAAGAATTCATCAGCATTGAAAGGCAGGTGAGATGTTAAAAAATACAAGCAAAATAGAAATGTACTGATGAGAATGAAAATGCTAGAACTCAGATCAAGATCTATGTAGATGAAAAATTGCAATGTGAGTGAGGATGTCCCTGGTCAAATACAATATTCACTTTGAAACAACCTACCAGTAAAAGCTGTTTTAAGCTGTAGATCAGGAGAAGAGAGTCATGACTGAAATAATGCTAACGTGATACAAGCTGATGGTTAATCAACTTTGGCTTGAGGTGTTGTGTTGTTGAAAGACCAAAAACACCAGGGTATCACAAGGTGATGCATATCAAAACTGGAAGAAAAATAAAGATGCTTGGGAAAGAATGAGTAAATCCCTAGTTAAATCCAATACATACTCTGAAATAACCCACCAGCAGAAGATGTTTCAAGGTGTAGATTAAGAGAGTTACATGTGAGATCATGCTAACTGGACACAAGCTGAAGCTTAAATAATTTTGGTTGAAGGGGTTTTATTGTTGAAAGTCAAAAAAATACCAAATGGCTAAGGGAATAAAAAAATGTTTAGGACAATTCATGTCATTAATAACCAAGCAACCAACAGAAGTTTTTTCATGGTGTCGCTTAAGAGAAGAAAGCTATGAGTAAGACCCTAATCACATCTAATATATACTCTGAACCAAGTAATCAACAGAATTTGTTTAAAGGTGTTGCTTAAGAGAAGAGAATCATGAGTGAGTAAGACCCTAGTCAAATCCAATACATACTCAGAAGCAACCTACCAACCAATGTTGATTCGACTTGTAGATCAGGAGAAGAGAACCATTGGTGAGATAATGCTAACTGGACACAACCTGAAGCTTAAACAACTTTAACTGAAGGTGTATTATTCTTGAAAGACCAAAAACACCAAATGAGTAATGACATGTCCAAGGGAATTATAAGGTGATACATATCAAAACTCGAAGAAAAAGATGCTTGAGATAGAATTCAGAAGCAATGAACAACTGTCCTAGAAATTTTCACCTTTTATTGTTGTTAACACTAAGTGAAGAGTACTTGTTGTAGGCAGTGGAGTTATCTGTTTGAGATTCCCTCTGCTGCAGGGACCCAGATAAAGGCATTTAGTGTTGATTCATTGTATAACAAACCAAAACATATCCAGTATGTGTCTTGGGCAGTGCAAATGAATACTATTCAGTCTCTGCTCTTGATATGCTTAAGAGGTCTATGCCTCACTACCATACAAGGGTGTGTTTATGACACAGTCTCTTTTGTTCATTTGTATTTTTGTGTTGACTGATAGATTACCATTGTCCTATGTTCTGGCTGCATGTTTTCTAAAAGTTGGAGGTGCAGCTGCTTATAGTTCAGCACCTACTCATAAGTTTTTTGTGATGGTGCATCCAAATCTGGTAAATGTTGATAGGAATTTCTCAAGGAAATTAACTGCTTGTGGCAGATATATCAGTACCTCATATGGCTGCAAAGTTCAATATCTAAGAGGCAGACATGATTACAGATGTTGCATGTACAGGCCTTTTCCAATGATGTTGAAGTGGTAGTGCCACCTCGCCATTTGTTCTATGAAGCCCATTTAGGGTGGTTTTCTGTGTTGTCTCCACTTCTGCAACAGTCTGAGGGAGATCATGTCCATTGTACATCTTCCTACTCTGAATCCCATCTTTGAATCTAGGTAGACATTCCTTGTTTAAAGTGACTTGAGCTTACTGGTGATGCTGAGCAGAGAGATACTACAACAGATATCGCAATAGTTTCTATCTTTCAAGTATTTGTATAGGATGATGATGCTAGCATCTTGCACCTCTTCTGGAACAGTACCCTCTCTTCAGTACATGCAGGGGAATTTGTAAAGTTTGTCAAGGAGAGCAGGATTCCCACACTTCAAGAAACAGTATCCTAACGTGATTCATATGAAAGTTGGAAAAAATTAAAAACACATGAAAATTAATGCTTTTGTTTCCTTTAAAGAAAAGAAAAACAACAAAGTATTTTTTGCATGTTGCAAGAAAGAAAATAAGAGATATTAGTCCTCATGAAAAACTATTATTTTCTTATAAAAACATATACTTATGTCTGAAACATTAGAATTGGTAGTCCAGGGGTGGGGGTTCTCAGTTTATAAAATTGTTGTGTATAGCAAGCATGTGTCTACACCGAAAATATTATGTCTCATTGTAAACTTGCTGATTTTACTGACATTCTAACTGTATTACACCTTTCCACTATTCTTATGTCCTTAGTATTTGTCTTTTATACTTTTCTTCTCTAACTATACTTCCCACAGAGTTGAATTTATTGGTCTACTCAATATTTCTATAATGACTCCTTACAAGGTGTTAAATTTACTGACTTTACATTAACATTCTAACTATATTACTCCTTTTCCCTATTCTTATGACCTTTGTATTTCTGTCTTTTGTACTTTTCTTTTGTGGGGTATTGACTAACACAATAGTTGTTAGTAGTTAGACTGGTATTCATGAAAATAAAAAACGTATACAATAATAAGAAAATTGTATGGTATCTGTGTGTGTATTTTTATGTTATAATTGTTTTATGGTGCATGTTATAAAAGGGAGAAGTTTACTTCGTATTATTACAAGTCCATCGCAGAGTGTAGTCAGATATATCTTGTCCCTAACAAGGTTTGTGGAAAAAAGATTGAGTTCAGCTTGTTTTGGTGAGATTTTTTGTGTTTCCAGTAGGAACAGTTTAGGTTGCATGCTGGGTGTATTTTTATTATATTTTATTATTTCAATTTAAATATTATTGTTTTATTTTATTTATAATTTTCATTATTATTTTAGATTTTATTTTTGTTATAATAATAATAATAATATTGATTACACTTCCCAACAGAGATGAATTTATTGGCCTACTCAATATCTCTATAATAACTATAATATGAAAGAATACAGGTTACTCCAGGCATATGAAAATTGGAAGCAAGGTAAAACACATCAAGATCACGTTTTCTTAGTTTTCCGTTAAAAGAAAACTGAAAAAACACCAAATTGCACTTTCACATGCCACATTAAATATATTTTTAAAGTTTCATTGATAAAATGTAGATAATGATTAGATTCAAAAATGTTTTCCAAACTTTCATATTATTTACTGAAACTAGCTTAAAAGCCACACTATCAGGTGGCATTTAAGCTAGTAAGCTATAGAGGGCCTTTGATTGGACCTTCATCACAATGGGTTGGGATGAGTAGATGTGATAGGCAAAAATAAACTAGAGCAGAACTCAAAACTAAAGAAAATTACAAATCACAATTATTTCAATTTTTCTAATGTCTTTTCTTTAAAAATATATCCACAAGATTATTTTGAATATAGATTAAAATAAAACAAATTTATTAGAAATCAATAATACTTGGAAATGATTCAGTAAAATTAGTTTTTAAGGATGAATATGCTAATGAGGCATCACATTGATGTTTGTACAACAATGTTTTTAGTTATATAAACTGAATTGGGTATACAATGAACGAGGATTAGAGTTGAACTGTTTTAGAAATGATTAGAGTTTCAGCTTCAGACAGAAAGACAGACACCAAATCTCCATTATTATAAGGATGTATTTTCATGATTATGCCATGTTTAAATTCTGCTTTAGACAAATATATAATTGGTAATGATGGTAGTCAATGGTACCATAAACTTAGTATTATACAATTTTATTAACCATTTCATCCATTTTAAGTAGTGTGAAGACATCCAGTTTTGTGTACTTGTTAATTATTTTGTGAATAATCAAACACCACACAACATTTGCCTTTATCATTTACAACAAGTACCTGCGATTGCCATGGAGAATTACTTGGCTCTATTATCCCAGCCTTAAGAGGGTGTGTTGGATACCCATCTCTAGAGGGACGCTCTTCTCTAGAGAGGGCATCTTCTTCTCGTCGTAGTGGGGACGCTCTTCGTCTCTACTGGACTACAGGGGGCTGGCAGGACTTCTGTGACGTACCTCTTCTCGCCATCCACTCCCTACTTTCTCGGCCGTTGTCTTCATAACACTGCATGTTACTTTAACATACAGTATCTCCATCGTCTTCGTCTAATGGTTGACCCCTTCTTCTGTGCATCTTTGGTCCAATAAATGACGACAACACAACTTACAACTTAACTATTTTTTATTAATACATTACTTAAAATTACTTACAAAACATTACATTAATATTCTACCTTCTAACTATTCTAACTACCGCTAGCTCCCTCATTTGGGGTGCACTCGCCGGAGTGCCAGTGACACGTCTGTCACTCCCAAATCCCACGATCTGTCTGTCCTGACTGTCCGTCTCTGACTGTCCTTGGCCTTCCAAGCTTTTCCCTTACATAGGCTTTTCTCGCCTACGCACATCCGGCCAATGACTCTATGTTATGACTAAGATTTGAACTATGACCCTTTTAGTGCACCTGTTTTCCTGTTTGTTACTAACCCAGGATATACACCTTCTTGCCTAAAATATTAGGCTAACTAATATGTAACAGGTGGTCTACTTCATGCTTTATGTAGTTTTTGTCACTTTGTGTATAGTTGCATGTTTTTGTAACCACTGGCTTGCAATCTTTGGTCAAATGTCCAAATAATATTGGTTGTTTTATTAGATCTTCACTGAGTGCCCCATATGTTTGGCCTTGTGCTACATCTAAACTATGCTTAGCAAATTACTGTATTGTTTAGCAAGCTTCTCTTGCCAGATCAATTATGATGAAGTAGTGTGATATTTACCCAGTGCTCCTTACTTTCGTCCTTGTGCCACATCTAAGCTATACTTAGTAAATCTCTGAAAAAAGAGGAGTACCAGAGGGTGAAAATAAATGTATTAGAAAATCTATGTAACAATAGACTCGGAACAGACTTTCAGGAGTTATATGAATACATTACCATTAAGTATGGTGGTAAAAGGCCACCTTTTATCTTTTACAGCTACAATCGGTCTGTCTGTCGCAATTGTTTGTCATAGGCATATGAGATGCTGTAATATGTGCTGGCCATCACAGTTAATTTCCTTAGGAAAGTTTCCTAAGGAAATTAACTGTGATGGCAGACATATCAGCATCTCATATGCTTGCAAAGTTCAATATGCGAGAGACAGACCGATTGTAGAAGTAAAAGATAAAAGGTGGCCTTCTACACCCATATTTGATGGTAATGAGTTCGTGTAACTCATGAGAGTTTGTTTTGAGTTTTCTGACTTACCTTGGGAAGACAAAATACTCAAACATTATTTGGTTCACCACAATTGCCATGGCACACAGCATTTTCTGGTCATTTTGAGAGAGATCAATCAGTGCAATAAAATTAACACAATTTATTTTGCCCATGTTACAGGGTGACTCAAAGCTGTATCAAGTCCCTATATCTGTTTTTAAATTTCTATACTCATCAAGATGCTGAATTTCTGAGGTTTGTACAAATCTGAGAGGATTCTAAAGGGATCAAACATAGAAATACAGCATCTTTTTAGATGATATTCAAATATGGGTATATCGCATCTTCCAGAGTTTGAATATAGGAATATATCATCTCTCAGGAATAGGATCTCATAGTTTACAACACTCAGTAACCCCTTGTGTCCTAGTGGCTTTATTGCCTTGTCTGGGGTGAAATGATTAAGTGAAAAAAATATATAGAATAAAATAACTGAAATGTGTTTAAGAGATATGATTAAGACACTGAAAAGAAATGCTCTTGTAAAAAATATTTTATTGATATGAAAATATAAAAATGTCAAAAATTTAAATTTTATCTTATGTTTACTTTTTCGTAAATTTAGCAATGTAATTTTTTTTAATAAACACCATATTATATACATTACAATGTCAAATAAAAAATGTACAATAATAATAATGAATTTAAAATAACCCAACAAAAGTCCAAATGAAACTACATCATTGCGAAAAAGAAAATTTTTCAAATTAAGCATACAATTCATGCTTAACCTCCAGTGACAAGCCTCAGCTATGCATAATAATTTTGTCAGGCCTGTTATATGAATGGCCTTGATTTCTCTGTATTTCAATTTTGTTCCATCAATTAACTTAGATGCAAAAAGAGCAGAACAATTCCAATTTTCCAATTGGACATATTTCATACTTCTAAAAATAATGATAATAATATATATATATATATATATATATATATATATATATATATATAAAATGTAACAATTTCTTCACTGCAATATTTAAATTCCACTCCAAAATACAAAACAGCTGCCAAGTGTTTAATCAGAAATTTACTTAATTCTTTAGCTTACAATTTGATAAATTTTAAAAACTTTTCTCAAAATAATTTTGTAGTTGCTGATATCATTCAAGATTAGATTTGTTTGTTCCAGACTTAAGATTGCATATCTGTCAGAATTAGTCAACTTCACTCAAACATAAGAGTCACAGGTCTGCTTGAAGTTTAAAAACATGGTGGCTTGTTTTTAACAATCCAATACTTAAAGTCTATACAGCCACACAACCTAAAAATCAGAGATAGAAACTAGATCTACATATTAAATTATTTTATTTCATACTTATATAATAATCAGGAAAAATGTTTGAATACACACACACACACACACATATATATATATATGTACTGTGATATATGATTAATGCAAATAAAATTTGTTACTTAGCTGATTGATGTTATATTTAGCACCGAGACTCTAGAGTTTTGTAGATGAATATGAATATGATTAATCACCCATGTGTAGTCATATATGTTATTTTTTAAGTTAAATGCATTACAGATTATACAAGAATATGATTTCTCACCAGTGCAAAATCAAATATAGATTACTAAATCTGACCTAGCTAAAAAAAGAAATATGAACAAATTTAACAAAATTATGGGTTCTCAACACTGTGCATTTGTAGGTGGTTCAACAATGTTTCTTTTGGTGAAAATATAGGTGTATAAACTTCACAAGAATATGGTTTCCCTTTGTTGTGTATTTGCATATGACGCACCAAAGTTGATTTACGTGAAAATGCTGATCCACAAACATCACAAGAATATGGATTCTCTCCAGTGTGTGTTCTCATATGTTTAACTAAATTGGATTTGTCTGAAGATGTAAATTCACAAACTTCACAAGAAAATGGTTTCTCTCCAGTGTGTATTCGCATATGGCGCACCAAACTTGATTTCCGTGAAAATGTCGACTCACAAATTTCACAAGAATATGGGTTTTCTCCAGTGTGTGTTCGCATATGGCACACCAAATTTGACTTTACTGCACATGCAAATCCACAAACTCTACAAGAATATGGTTTCTCTCCAGTGTGTGTATGCATATGGCGTACCAAATGTGACTTCCGTGAAAATGCACATCCACAATCTTCACAAGTATAGGGTTTCTCTCCAGTGTGTGTACGAACATGTTTCACTAAAGATGACTTTTCCAAAAATGTAGATCCACAAACTTCACACGAAAATGATTTTTTTCTAGTGTGCTTATTAATATGGTTCACCAAAATTGACTTAACTGAAAATGCGGAGCCACAAACTTCACAAGAATAGGGTTTCTCTCCAGTGTGTGTACGGAAATGTTTCACTAAAGATGACTTTTCTGAAAATGCAGAGCCACAAACTTCACAAGAATAGGGTTTCTCTCCAGTGTGTGTACGGAAATGTTTCACTAAAGATGACTTTTCTGAAAATGCAGTTCCACATATTTCACATGAATATGGTTTCTCTCTAGTGTGTGTACGCATGTGCTGCACCAAATTTGTTTTCCGTGTAAATGCAGATTTACAAATTTTACAAGAATATGATTTCTCTCCAGTTTCTTTATGCATGTGACTTAACATATGTGATTTGATCAACAATTCAGATTCTAAAACTTCAGATGAATGTGGCTTCTCGCCCTTGTGTGTATGCATATGTTCCATCAAAAGAGACTTTTGTGCAAAGGAAGACTCACATATTTCACAAAAATACAGTTTCTCTCCGGTGTTTTTTTCCATATGGTGTATTAATTCGCAGTTCACTACTAAGATGTTTAAAGTTCACAAGCATATGTCTTCTCATATATAATACTGTTTCTTTAGTAAAGTCAAGGGATAGATTTCAACTCATATGACTTCTTTTCATATTTCATGAAAACTGTTGCATATATTTCTATGTCCACATGTTTTCTTTCATTTAAATTCACAATAATAACAGTTTTATGTTGTTATTGTCTTTTATACAGCAGACACATCTGTGAAAGAAAAAATAAAAGGTATATTAACTGAGACAGTAAATAATATGCAAAAGCAGTTTATATTCTAATAGATACAGATAGTTATATAATAAAGCTAATTGAATCTGGTACATAGACACAATAATGCAAGAGTTATAGATGAAAATACACTGCAGTAAACTAATATTCTGTGAAACAAGATCATTTAAACATACAATTTTTTCTAAATATACAATTTTTTTTATCTGCAAAATGATGTCTAAAAATAGATGCAATAATTTTCATATCTACAAACACTTTTTTGTATTTCTATGAATCTCAATACAGTTGTAAATATTTTTGCTAACTTTATGCGTAATAATGAACTGTCGACTAGGAGTTACAATCACAACTCCCATAACTCATTAAAGTTGTAGGGGCACCAAATGCACTGTAGCTGCAGTAGAATTGGTGTGCCTTGGGCAAGATAGCCTGAGAGAGCTCAACCCTCTCCAGGCTGGTGTGAATTCAGTTTTCATCCTTCTAGAACAGTTGCCACCCAAAGCTATAGAACGCAGGTCTGTCCTCCTATTGACACATAGCTGGGGGTGGAGAGAAAAAATGGATTCATATTTTTCCCAAGGGTATTACCATGCAAGTGAATCTAATGATCATCATTGGAATTCAAACGTGGCTATCAGATTCCTTAATCCAAGCCGCAATACATTACTCCACAGATTCACATGGATATAAAGAAATCAAGCTTTAAAAGATCATTATTCCAAATGTCTATTTAACAAGATGTTCTACACTAAAGGAATAAAAAAAAATATTCCTTCATTTTCCATAATACAGGCATCATTTGATTAATGCATTTTCAATTACTGTGTTAAAATATTTTATATCAAAATTTGATTAGTGCATGCATAACACTCAATTAATGCAGTAAAACATTTTTCAGTCTCTAACCACAGTAATTGAACATTGATTTTTTTATAGTTACTGATGTACACATTAGCCGCACTAATCGAGGGATACAATGTGATTCAGAGTCAATAATTTACTGTCAAAGCTCTGAGAATTCAATGCCATAATTTAGCATTGGTTATAAAATATAAAGTCATTTTCTGTTTTTCTTTTTTACTTGTAAATCATGATAGATTTTTGAAGGCAAATTCAATGTGTAACAATTATTTGTTTAATAGTAAATAAAAGTAATGAATAAAATGTACCAAATAGCTTCTATAGAAATATGTTTCTAGTTGATAAAAAAATCTTAATAAATCTTCCAACAAATATGAAAAGAGAAAAATCAAGAAGAAATATTGTGTTGGAAGGCATGTTTGCAGCATTTTGGTTTCACACATGATTGAAATTTATAACATATCTCAGTGGCAACTCCGGGGACTGTGCTTAGCTTGAGTGAATCAACATCCCTACAAGCAAGCCACTAGTGGTCCACTGTCGGGCTGCCGGTGGCAACACCAGCAGTCCGCTGATGGCAGCCACCAATGAGCCACTAGTGGGCTGTCAGTGGTAACATTGCAGAGACAAATAGGCCAGCGGTCCAACAGTGGGCCACTGGTGGCAAACGCTAGCGGCATGCCACCAAGTGGCAGATTGGTGGCTTGCGTGCAGGGATTGAGCTATATCTATTTCAAAGCAACAAAATTTTTTCACAGTGCGTCAATTTCATTCTTGAATTCAACTGGATTCAAAATTGTTTGAACTTAAAATATTGACCAAAATACATTTCATTGATATTGTTCATAATAAGGAAGAAAGTAAGAAAAAAAAAGAAAGAACATTAGTAAACACATTTTTCAGTTTAACCATAGTAACTGAAAATTGATTATTTTTATAGTTACTGATGTACAAATTAACTGCACTAATTGAGGGATTCCTGTATAAAATGTGATTCAGAGCCAATAATTTACTGTCACAACTTTGAGAATTCAATGGCATAATTTAGCATTGATTATAAAATATAAATTAATTTTCTGTTTTTCTTTTTTTTTTGTAAATCATGATAGATTTTTAAAGGTGAATTCAATGTGTAACAAAATTTTTTTTTGATAATAAATAAAAGAAATGAATTAAATGTACCATATTGTTTCTATAGAAATTTACTTAACATCTATGATACAATTTTTTGAAAGAAATAAATTTTATAATCTCAAGTGGTATTATTTAAAAACTTGCCCAATGATTGATTCCTGGATTCATTTTGCAGGTTATTTAAACCAGTAAATACTTTAAAATGGTGATTATACAGTAAATTTTTTGGCTCTTTCCATAAACAAGTTACAAAAGTGACCAGAAAGTAACTATAACAAAATTTAGCGATAGCAAAAAAAATGGCACTTATTTTGTTGCATGTTTCTCTTTGCATTAGGGTTTTCTCATGAGGTGAAGCTGAATTTAGGGTTTTGAATAATGAAGTGCATATTTTTTCCCCTCTTTGCCTTAGGGTTTTATCTTGAGGCAGAGCCAAATTTAGGGTCTTCACTGCCATTCCAACTTAGGGTTAGGAGTGAGGATAATGAAGGGGATGTTTTTTTTTCTTATTTGCCTTAGGGTATTATCATGAAGCAAAGCCGAATTTAGGGTCTTGACCACTATTCTGACTTAGGGTTAAGTGTGAGGATAACAAGGATAGTGTACTCCAATTCATTTTGGATACTTGACACAGGTGGCTTTGGTGTAGTCTGCATTTTTAAGCTTTTTTGAATTGTTACATTCCCGTCATTTTCATAACTCATTTATGGAAAGAGCCAGAAAATCTGGGACCTATACTGTATAAGTACCTTTAAAATTTTAAGAGTTTTTTTTTTTTGAGATGATCATGGATTAGTGATAAAAGTACTACTACTAGCAGAAAAGAGCATTTGTACAAAAGTGAATATAACAAAACCAACCCAACCCAATCAGCTGATTAACTATCCTGAGCTATTACCTATTACATCACCCACACATCCACGCTTACAGCACCTGGTATTCCTAAGCAGTCACCCATGTAGGAACGAACCCCAATGTTGATGAGTAAATTTTAATCTTGCTGACATTGACTTTCCAGCACATTGACATTATCTATTGGCACAAAAACATTGATTTTTATTCTTTTTTTTCTGACATTCTGTTTTTCATTTGCTAAGTGACAAATAAATTCTGATATGACCAAAACAAAAAAGAATTATTGTTTTTCAATCTACTTACTTAAATAATTCAGCATTATTTTATAAAGTATATTATTAAAATATGAAAATTTGAGGTATTTTAATATTGTCTTTTGTCTGTAGAAGAGGGAAACTTAAAGTTGATGTGGCACAACTGAGCGAGTGAGGAATACAAAGCTCTTTAAGCTTAAAATAGATACCTTCACTCGTTCAGTATAAATTTCCGATACCTACGGTTTAAAATGAATTTAAAAAAATGAAAACTCATTATTGAACATTTCTTTTTAGTTTTAACTGAAAGCTAAGGGATTCATATTACTATTTCTAGTAGTTAAAATATTCTAGTGTATTTCAAATAGAAATTATAGAGATTGGAAAATAAAATCTTTGCTCGATTCAAAAAACATTTGAAAATTCCGCCATCTTCTTCCACTTAAGATATTTTTTTAAGCAAAACAAAATTATCGGTTTTAAAAATCTTCCTAAAATAAAATATAAATTTATAATACATTATTTGAGTAAAATTAGCAAGAAATTATGGATGACCAGAATTGACATAATTTTACAAAATTTAAATTTTTAACTACCAATTATCTTTTTACAATTTAACATATGTTCAGCAATTATTTAATATTTCATTGACTTTTAGTTTTGTTTAAAGATGCTTTATGAAAAAATAATAAAATTTAAAATACTATAAAATTTTCTTAGATAAATTTTAAAATTTAATAACTGAGGTGAAATACCATGATAGAGGTAACTCAATTTATGAAATGTTATAGTATTTTACTTATTATTAATTTATTCTTTTTTTCATTGTATTCTTTATTAGTTGTTATCATGATGGTTATTTTATTATTAAATTTTTATAGTACTTTATATTTTATTATTAATTACATAGAACACGGGACCTTTCCATAATGTCATGTAAAGACTATCGTAGTTGAGAAAAAGGAATTCATTTTTTTTTTTTAAATATTCAAAATTATTTTTTAAATATTAGTGTAAAACTACATATATTATGCTTTTAAATTTTGGATTTGCCAATATAGTTTCTACTTAATTACAATAAAACCTAAGTTTGTATAGGTAATGCAGAATTTTAAACGATTTTTAAATCATCATACATTATTATACTGAAAATTTTAAAAAATGAAAAGAATTGTTATAAAAATTCATTATTCATCAAAAAAAATTATTTTCTTAAGAGAATAATGTCCTTAATATAACTTATCTACAAAAGAAATTAAAAGCTTTTCTGATTAAATATTGTCATAGTTCTATTACATTTTTTAGTTTATCATTCAAAGCAGATTTTCAAAAGAACTGTAGAAGTTTAAAAAGCAAAAAAATATATTGTATGATTTACATTCTCCAAGGAGTCCTACTTTTAACAAATAAAAAAATTGCGTTGGCATATTTAATTTTTTCAAAATTTCTTGAAATTAATTAAGTGGTGTGGGGTAACATAAGTAAAAAAAATATTTTTTACCAAGATTTTTTAAAACAAAAGATTTTTAAAATAATTTAATTAATTTGTGAATACGTCCTGAAAATTTCATTAAAATCCGACAATTATTTGCTTTTAGCTAGAATTTCAAAATTAATGTCTCTGTCACCTGAAAAAAGAAAAACAAAGTAATTGTAAAAAACATTACATTCGCCGCTGACGTAAACAAAACAAAATTTTTAACAAAAATTCTTTCTAATGTGTTAGAAGTGATTAAAATTGTTTTAAAAATAATAAAAAATACTTTGTTCTTTCCTCTTAATAATAAACATTTCAACAATAAAATTTTGTTGTTATTAAGTTTGGGGCCTTTTGGTCGGTCCGATTTTGCAAAATATAATCGGTGATATAAAAATTCAAAAAAAGTTTTTGTAACTAATAGTCACTTAGTCATTAAAAATTATCTTGATGAATTTCTCAAGCTTTCATAAAATATAAAAATAAGTAAGTAAACACATGTTAAAAATATAAAATATTTTTCGCAAGATTTTTAATGAAAAAATAATTTCATTCGTTTGTGAATAACTCTTGAAAATTTAATTAAAACCCGACAATTATTTGATTTTTGCAAGAATTTCCAAATTACTGTGTTGCTAAATAAAAGTTAGTACAACCGCCGACGCAAGAAAAGTTCTAATCAAAATTTCGAATGTTCTAAAAAGGATTAAAAAATTTAATAAAATTATAAAAAAATACTTTGATCCTTCCTCTTTAATAATAACATAAAAGTCTATCTGAATTTTTATAAGATTCCTAAGTTCTTGAACGCTTCGTTTATTTATTTTTCAAATTTTTATAAACGAAAAAATTTCCTGGGTCTATACTTGGATATACGAAAATACCAAAACACCCGAAGAAGGCCGCAGGATGCAGCGGCCGAAACGTTGTGAAAGAACATATAACAACAAAGATGAGGACAACAGTCCGAATAATTTCAACAAACATAATGAATAACATAAAAGATTTTTCATTATGTTTGGAGCATGTCACGGTACGCTGATTTATTTTACCGATCTTGTGAAAGTGCCTTAAAAAATATCTGACAAGAAAATACCACGTGGTTTTTATTTTCATTTTTAAAAGAAACAAATGCATAGACAAGTAACTAAACAACGATAAGTTATCATTTTTATTTTATATTTTTTTATTCTTCCACTTACCTGTTAGATCAGAAAGTGTAATGAGAAAAACAAGACGGGATAATTTCTTTGTACTCAAATGATTTTCGTGGGATTTTCTGTCGACTTAACAAAGTTTTATATTGTTCATTTAGTTCTTATAATAATATCGAAGTTGAAACAAACAAAAGAATTAAGAAATGGAAAAAAAACATGATATAAAAAAAACGTAAAATTACTATTTTCGCTTGAAAAAATATAAAACAAAACTATTTCAGATGAGAATATAAGGCAAAAGAAATTTAGCGGTGCTATACAAGCAGTGTTCCTTGTGTTTTTAAAATCCTTTGATTTCTCTATATTGTTTTATTGAACAAATGTAATCAAAAGGGGATTCATGACGTTTCATCCCAGCCTTAAAGATTTTTCCCTGCGAGGATTTTGCTGAAAAATTGCTGTAGATAAGATAAGAAGCAAAATTCAGGCTTTTAATTTAAAGAAAGCCTTTTTTTGTCAGTCTGGAATGAAAAAGTAAAAGAAAAACGTATATGAAAAATGTTCCAAAGTATGTTTTTGCTTGTTATACAGAAAAAAATTGTGCTAATATAAATAAAAATGTACATAATGAGGTAGACTTAAAGATTTCTTCAAAATCTTGATATCAATTATTGAAATATATCCTCTACACGCAAGCCACTAATGGTCCGCTGGTGGGTCACCGGTGGCATTGCCAGCAGTCCTCTGGTGGCAGCCACTAGCGGTCTGCCAATGATAACATTGATGTGACAAACACACCTCCAGTCCAACAGTGGCCCACCAAAGGCGAACGCCAGTGGCATGCCACCCAGTGCAGAATGGTGGCTTGCATGTAGGAAGTGACATGCCACCCAGTGGCAGAATGGTGGCTTGCATGTAGGGTATTTTCCTTCTCTTTTGCCTTGAGTATCATCCACTCATTGTTTTTAGTAATTCAAATGAAATGGCGATACATACATTTGACAAGAATATAATTTTATCTGTTGTGTGTTTACATGTGTAAATGATTCTCAAGATGAGGCTTTCTCTTCTGAATCAGAGAGTAGTTTTTTGATTCCAAAAGGTTGTTCTTTCAATTGTATGGAAGTGTCCTTTTTTTACTTATCTAGTCTGGTATATTTTTGTTCATCTGCAATGAGATCAGAAGGTTATGTGTTCATATCGTGTCGTCATCACCACTGTTGGGATCGCTCTACCCAGGTTTTTGTTGTTATCTGTGTCAGGATTCCAAACATTTAACAACCCTACATGCAAGCTACTAGTGGTCTGCTAGTGGGCTGACAGTGGCAACGCCAGCAGTTCGCCGGTGGCAGCCACTAGTGGCTTGCATATAGGGTTGTTAAATGTTTGGAATCCTGACACACAGATAACAACAAAAACCTGATTAGACGGATCCCAACAGTGTTGACGACGACACAATATGAACACATAACCACTGGTGGCTTGCATGTAGGGTTACATGTAGGGAACAACATATCTTTTAAATGAAACATATAAAAGGTTATTTTCTGGAGGGGAAGTAGCACAGAACGTCAGTTGAAATAATATTTCTATATATTCTTCTCAGAGATATACAATGATAATAAAATGATCAATTTTTCTTGCAGTCAAGTTTGTTTTATCAAGTAATTAAGTGTTCTTAGTGTAGTGTGAAATGTGTGGGCAGACTTACTTTATGATGGTCAGCCTAATGTGTTTGAGTTCGTTAGCTGTTGCTGGTTAAGTCCTTCTCTTGGGTGCATGTGTGTGCATGCACATGTAGATCACACTGGCCTCCAAAACTGTTTTTAGACCTGAAAAGCAGTAGGCTTCTAGTTTTTATATCCAAAAGGGGGATCTGAAATCTAATTTCACATAGAGATTTGAACATTTTGAATACAAGGGTTTTATTAGTTAGAAAAAAACATTTTTGCAACCCTGTGTGAAATTAACACAGGCTCGCAAAAACCTTTTTCTCAAATTTGTGGGAGTGGTGAAGGGAGTTTACTAAATGGTCCAAAAAATAACATGTGGTCAGTCAACAACTATGTCCACAAAGTATTTTAGAGGTATTTGTCCATGTAATCATTGTTTATCCTACAGACACTTCTGATGGGATTTTATTGGTTGAAAAATGATTTAATTCTGATGTAGCCTACCATTTACTATTTTTTCTAATAGAAATGAAATGAAGATATATAGCGCAGAAAATAATATAATTCTCTTTTTTGTGTGTTTACATGTGTAAATGCTTCTCAAGACAAGGCTTTCCTTCTGCATATATTTATACCCCAACCACTTGATTTTTGTAACAGGAATGAAAGGAAAATATACAGTGTGATGGGTAAATTATTATCTAAATTATGCACAAATAAAAATAACACTGACATCTTATTTTAACAGATATATTTACCAAAATCACACAAAAATATCTTGAAAATGCTAAAAAGTAAATTTATTCAATAAAATTGACATTCGCTTCAAACATGGCCTCCAGACAACTTTAGAATCTCTTGCAACTCTTCTGGATGGTCACCTTCTTTTTGTTGGTGAATGCTACCATAATTCTTGCCTTCAGTTCATCTTTGGTTTTACAAGGAATTTTGTTGGTCTTTCACTCATCTGTGCCCCACATAATAATCAAGGGGGTTGCAGTCTGGGGAGTTAGGTGGCCAAATGTAAGGAGTGATGTGACCACATAAATTGTCTGACAGGGTTCTCCTGCTTGTGTGGCATGGTGCAGAATCCTGTTGCCAGACATGGGGTCATCCAACAGCCATCCTCTTGACCCAGTGCAGCACTACCTCCTCAAGGCACTTGATGTAGGCCTCCATGTTGAGTCCTCACCAACAAATTCGGGAGTTCTTTTCTTATCAGAACAATCAGAGTGAATTTTCCAAGCTACTGTACCTTTGTAATCACCATTAGACTCATCTAAATCTTTCTGAATCCTCTGCACTGTCCTCAGGTTGACACCCAAATACTCTGAAATGTTTGTATTAAAGCTTCTAATGTAAATGCCAAGCAGTACAGTATATTGTTTCCAATTTCTGGCAGAATGAATTGTGTCATGGTGCTCTTTTTCTCACAGATTGTGTCCAACTGACCCTACTATACTGTGCAGTCAAGAAAATCAAGAACAAACAATGCACATGCATGAAATTAAGAATATAAAATGCCGACAATTTACCTATCACACCCTGTACAGATTACAGAATAATACAATTCCCTCTGTTGTGTGTTTACACATGTAAATGTTTCTCAAGATGAGGCTTTCTCATCTGTGTACAGGGGTGTGTGCTACAATCTGGAATAACTTTAACTTTGCATAAAATGACAACTATATTAAATATATCATTTTTTTTTCTTGTTTCAAATTTGTGTGACAACAATCTCTTGAATTAAGAAGAAATTAAGCAAAATGGCCAGTGAACTCGAGCGCTGTACTGCAATTATTGTGACCCTATGTTGTGGCCACACACCCAAAGAGATTGTTGAGTTTTTCATTTCACAAAATCGACTGTGTACAACATTGCCACGACCTTCAAAGAGTCTGGTGAGGCTGGGGGTGAGTCCCTGACTCCTCAGAGAAAAAACACAGGACTGATCTGAGGTTTGCAAAAGGAACAAGGACTTCCTGGAGCAGCCTCAGGTTCTTATCAATGAGGACCGTGATGAAGGAGGTCTACTTAGATGTCATGAAGAATATTGTGAAGCCATAGATTGTTCAGGTAGCTGTAGGGAAGCTGTAGGGATATCTTTCAACAGGACGGAGCTCCTGCTGATGCGTCCAATTTGGTCCAGGCTTGGTGTGACGAGAATCTAGACATGATCTGGTCAAAGAAGTTCTGGCCCCCTAGTAGCCCAGACCTGAATTCTTGCGACTATTACCTATGGGGTGTACTTGAGAGACAGTCCAACAAATGTGCACACAATACAGTTGACTACCTGAAGACTGCCATCATCGAGGCCATGGGCAACTTGTTCAGGGAGCAGGTGACCAATGCCTGTAGGAGCTTTCGGCCTCATGTGAAGCTGGAGGGCATTGGATTGAATAATATGGTAGAGTAGAGATCACACAACAATGTTAAAAAAACAATTTGTCATGTAAATACTTGTCATTCTGAATAAACACAATTTTTCTTCCATTATATGTTTTTCCAGATTGTAGCACACATCCCTGTATATTTGCATCTGTGTTTTAAAAAAAAAAAAACATTGGAAATCACATGCCACTGATCACAGAAACCTCAAAACAGTGCATTCTCTTGCAACTCATCATTTATTAGAACAGCATGAGATGAAGAAAGCTAAAGATGCTTGGAAAAGAATTCAGAAGCAATGAATGGCAGGTTAACTGTGAATATAATGAAGGTAAATCACCTTCCAAAATCAATATTCGTGAAGAGAACAGGGGACATTACTAAGACACAGGGTCAAATTCAAGCCAGTAATAACCTGTAAAAAACTTTTTGTTGGTTATGAATGAAAAAAGCAAGTTTGTAAGAAAATATAAATTATGTTTGAGCTTGGTATATAGAAAATATTTTTACTAATAATATAAACAAAAATATATCTAATGGTGGAGACCCAAAGATTCTTCAAAATCTTGGAATTATTTATTGAAACATATTTTATCTCAATTGTAACTTCTTAGAAAATGTATTAACCTTTACCACACCAAATTCTTTCTAGAATTGTTCTCACTGCCACTGCATTTTTGAAATTTTGTATACTAATAAAAAGTTGATTAATATTTTGATGTAATTTTACATAATCTAAAAGCATGCATGCAAAA
>CAXIWW010000526.1:0-20346 GCA_964036315.1 Acanthosepion esculentum | reverse complement strand
AGAGTCGGGGCTAAATTCAACGGTATGTGCTCTTGTGTTCGTTCATTTGAGGAAATTTTCATTTCGCTTTAAACTGGGATATCAGTCATACTTCACTTGTTTATAACTTTTTTCCAGTAAAAGAAATCTATTCAAAATTGGTATCAAATAGTGTGCATTTTTTCGTTTAGTCAATGTTTACAGGGATTTTTCATTTGGTCAGATAGTAAAAATTACAGCTTTCACCATGTGCGTGGTATGTCGTCTGACAATTTACAGCGTCCGAAATCGAGTGTGCACAAGAAGACTGCATTTCTAATTATTCCTTTCTATAGAATCCACATAATACCGGTGTCAAATTGTCGAGAATTTCGTGCGTTATTCATAATTACAAAACTTTTGTCTCCATCTTGAATAGTGTCGGGGCTAAATTCAACGGTATGTGCTCTTGTGTTCGTTCATTTGAGGAAATTTTCATGCGGCCCTGAACTTGGAGATCAGTCATACTTCACTTGTTTATAACTTTTTTCCAGTAAAAGAAATCTATTCAAAATTGGTATCAAATTGTGTGCATTTTTTCGTTTAGTCAATGTTTACAGGGATTTTTCATTTGGTCAGATAGTAAAAATTACAGCTTTCACCATGTGCACGGTATGTTGTCTGACAATTTACAGCGTCCGAAATCCAGTGTGCACAAGAAGACTGCATTTCTAATTATTCCTTTCTATAGAATCCACATAATATCGGTCTCAAATTGTCGAAAATTTCGTGCGTTATCCATAATTACAAAACTTTTGTCTCCATCTTGAATCGAGTCGGGGCTAAATTCAACGGTATGTGCTCTTGTGTTCGTTCATTTGAGGAAATTTTCATTTCGCTTTAAACTGGGATATCAGTCATACTTCACTTGTTTATAACTTTTTTCCAGTAAAAGTAAACTTTTCAAAATTGTTATCAAATTGTGTGCATTTTTCGTTTAGTCAATGTTTACAGGGATTTTTCATTTGGTCAGATAGTAAAAATTACAACTTTCACCATGTGCACGGTATGTTGTCTGACAATTTACAGCGTCCGAAATCCAGTGTGCACAAGAAGACTGCATTTTTAATTATTCCTTTCTATAGAATCCACATAATATCGGTCTCAAATTGTCGAGAATTTCGTGCGTTATCCATAATTACAAAACTTTTGTCTCCATCTTGAATAGAGTCGGGGCTAAATTCAACGGTATGTGGTCTTGTGTTCGTTAATTTGAGGAAATGTTCATGCGGCCCTAAACTGGGAGATCAGTCATAATTCACTTGTTTATAACTTCTTTCCAGTAAAAGAAATCTATTCAAAATTGGTATCAAATTGTGTGCATTTTTTCGTTTAGTCAATGTTTACAGGGATTTTTCATTTGGTCAGATAGTAAAAATTACAGCTTTCACCATGTGCGTGGTATGTCGTCTGACAATTTACAGCGTCCGAAATCCAGTGTGCACAAGAAGACTGCATTTCTAATTATTCCTTTCTATAGAATCCACATAATATCGGTCTCAAATTGTCGAAAATTTCGTGCGTTATCCATAATTACAAAACTTTTGTCTCCATCTTGAATCGAGTCGGGGCTAAATTCAACGGTATGTGCTCTTGTGTTCGTTCATTTGAGGAAATTTTCATTTCGCTTTAAACTGGGATATCAGTCATACTTCACTTGTTTATAACTTTTTTCCAGTAAAAGTAAACTTTTCAAAATTGTTATCAAATTGTGTGCATTTTTCGTTTAGTCAATGTTTACAGGGATTTTTCATTTGGTCAGATAGTAAAAATTACAACTTTCACCATGTGCACGGTATGTTGTCTGACAATTTACAGCGTCCGAAATCCAGTGTGCACAAGAAGACTGCATTTTTAATTATTCCTTTCTATAGAATCCACATAATATCGGTCTCAAATTGTCGAGAATTTCGTGCGTTATCCATAATTACAAAACTTTTGTCTCCATCTTGAATAGAGTCGGGGCTAAATTCAACGGTATGTGGTCTTGTGTTCGTTAATTTGAGGAAATGTTCATGCGGCCCTAAACTGGGAGATCAGTCATAATTCACTTGTTTATAACTTCTTTCCAGTAAAAGAAATCTATTCAAAATTGGTATCAAATTGTGTGCATTTTTTCGTTTAGTCAATGTTTACAGGGATTTTTCATTTGGTCAGATAGTAAAAATTACAGCTTTCACCATGTGCGTGGTATGTCGTCTGACAATTTACAGCGTCCGAAATCGAGTGTGCACAAGAAGACTGCATTTCTAATTATTCCTTTCTATAGAATCCACATAATATCGGTGTCAAATTGTCGAGAATTTCGTGCGTTATTCATAATTACAAAACTTTTGTCTCCATCTTGAATAGAGTCGGGGCTAAATTCAACGGTATGTGCACTTGTGTTCGTTCATTTGAGAAAATTTTCATGCGGCCCTGAACTTGGAGATCAGTCATACTTCACTTGTTTATAACTTTTTTCCAGTAAAAGAAATCTATTCAAAATTGGTATCAAATTGTGTGCATTTTTACGTTTAGTCCATGTTTACAGGAATTTTTCATTTGGTCAGATAGTAAAAATTACAGCTTTCACCATGTGCGCGGTATGTCGTCTGACAATTTACAGCGTCCGAAATCCAGTGTGCAAAAGAAGACTGCATTTCTAATTATTCCTTTCTATAGAATCCACATAATATCGGTGTCAAATTGCCGAGGAATTTCGTGCGTTATCCATAATTACAAAACTTTTGTCTCCATCTTGAATAGTGTCGGGGCTAAATTCAACGGTATGTGGTCTTGTGTTCGTTCATTTGAAAAAATTTTCATGCGGCCCTAAACTGGGAGATCAGTCATACTTCACTTGTTTATAACTTTTTTCCAGTAAAAGAAAACTTTTCAAAATTGTTATCAAATTGTGTGCATTTTTTCGTTTAGTCAATGTTTACAGGGATTTTTCATTTGGTCAGATAGTAAAAATTACAGCTTTCACCATGTGCGTGGTATGTCGTCTGACAATTTACAGCGTCCGAAATCCAGTGTGCACAAGAAGACTGCATTTCTAATTATTCCTTTCTATAGAATCCACATAATATCGGTGTCAAATTGTCGAGAATTTCGTGCGTTATTCATAATTACAAAACTTTTGTCTCCATCTTGAATAGAGTCGGGGCTAAATTCAACAGTATGTGCTCTTGTGTTCGTTCATTTGAGGAAATTTTCATTTCGCTTTAAACTGGCATATCAGTCATACTTCACTTGTTTATAACTTTTTTCCAGTAAAAGAAATCTATTCAAAATTGGTATCAAATTGTGTGCATTTTTTCGTTTAATCAATGTTTACAGGGATTTTTCATTTGGTCAGATAGTAAAAATTACAGCTTTCACCATGTGCACGGTATGTTGTCTGACAATTTACAGCGTCCGAAATCCAGTGTGCACAAGAAGACTGCATTTCTAATTATTCCTTTCTATAGAATCCACATAATATCGGTCTCAAATTGTCGAAAATTTCGTGCGTTATCCATAATTACAAAACTTTTGTCTCCATCTTGAATAGAGTCGGGGCTAAATTCAACGGTATGTGCTCTTGTGTTCGTTCATTTGAGGAAATTTTCATTTTGCTTTAAACTGGGATATCAGTCATACTTCACTTGTTTATAACTTTTTTCCAGTAAAAGAAATCTATTCAAAATTGGTATCAAATTGTGTGCATTTTTTCGTTTAGTCAATGTTTACAGGGATTTTTCATTTGGTCAGATAGTAAAAATTACAGCTTTCACCATGTGCACGGTATGTTGTCTGACAATTTACAGCGTCCGAAATCCAGTGTGCACAAGAAGACTGCATTTCTAATTATTCCTTTCTATAGAATCCACATAATATCGGTCTCAAATTGTCGAAAATTTCGTGCGTTATCCATAATTACAAAACTTTTGTCTCCATCTTGAATCGAGTCGGGGCTAAATTCAACGGTATGTGCTCTTGTGTTCGTTCATTTGAGGAAATTTTCATTTCGCTTTAAACTGGGATATCAGTCATACTTCACTTGTTTATAACTTTTTTCCAGTAAAAGTAAACTTTTCAAAATTGTTATCAAATTGTGTGCATTTTTCGTTTAGTCAATGTTTACAGGGATTTTTCATTTGGTCAGATAGTAAAAATTACAACTTTCACCATGTGCACGGTATGTTGTCTGACAATTTACAGCGTCCGAAATCCAGTGTGCACAAGAAGACTGCATTTTTAATTATTCCTTTCTATAGAATCCACATAATATCGGTCTCAAATTGTCGAGAATTTCGTGCGTTATCCATAATTACAAAACTTTTGTCTCCATCTTGAATAGAGTCGGGGCTAAATTCAACGGTATGTGGTCTTGTGTTCGTTAATTTGAGGAAATGTTCATGCGGCCCTAAACTGGGAGATCAGTCATAATTCACTTGTTTATAACTTCTTTCCAGTAAAAGAAATCTATTCAAAATTGGTATCAAATTGTGTGCATTTTTTCGTTTAGTCAATGTTTACAGGGATTTTTCATTTGGTCAGATAGTAAAAATTACAGCTTTCACCATGTGCGTGGTATGTCGTCTGACAATTTACAGCGTCCGAAATCGAGTGTGCACAAGAAGACTGCATTTCTAATTATTCCTTTCTATAGAATCCACATAATATCGGTGTCAAATTGTCGAGAATTTCGTGCGTTATTCATAATTACAAAACTTTTGTCTCCATCTTGAATAGAGTCGGGGCTAAATTCAACGGTATGTGCACTTGTGTTCGTTCATTTGAGAAAATTTTCATGCGGCCCTGAACTTGGAGATCAGTCATACTTCACTTGTTTATAACTTTTTTCCAGTAAAAGAAATCTATTCAAAATTGGTATCAAATTGTGTGCATTTTTACGTTTAGTCCATGTTTACAGGAATTTTTCATTTGGTCAGATAGTAAAAATTACAGCTTTCACCATGTGCGCGGTATGTCGTCTGACAATTTACAGCGTCCGAAATCCAGTGTGCAAAAGAAGACTGCATTTCTAATTATTCCTTTCTATAGAATCCACATAATATCGGTGTCAAATTGCCGAGGAATTTCGTGCGTTATCCATAATTACAAAACTTTTGTCTCCATCTTGAATAGTGTCGGGGCTAAATTCAACGTTATGTGGTCTTGTGTTCGTTCATTTGAAAAAATTTTCATGCGGCCCTAAACTGGGAGATCAGTCATACTTCACTTGTTTATAACTTTTTTCCAGTAATAGAAAACTTTTCAAAATTGTTATCAAATTGTGTGCATTTTTTCGTTTAGTCAATGTTTACAGGGATTTTTCATTTGGTCAGATAGTAAAAATTACAGCTTTCACCATGTGCGTTGTATGTCGTCTGACAATTTACAGCGTCCGAAATCCAGTGTGCACAAGAAGACTGCATTTCTAATTATTCCTTTCTATAGAATCCACATAATATCGGTGTCAAATTGTCCAGATTTTCGTGCGTTATTCATAATTACAAAACTTTTGTCTCCATCTTGAATAGAGTCGGGGCTAAATTCAACGGTATGTGCTCTTGTGTTCGTTCATTTGAGGAAATTTTCATTTCGCTTTAAACTGGGATATCAGTCATACTTCACTTGTTTATAACTTTTTTCCAGTAAAAGAAATCTATTCAAAATTGGTATCAAATTGTGTGCATTTTTTCGTTTAGTCAATGTTTACAGGGATTTTTCATTTGGTCAGATAGTAAAAATTACAGCTTTCACCATGTGCGTGGTATGTCGTCTGTCAATTTACAGCGTCCGAAATCGAGTGTGCACAAGAAGACTGCATTTCTAATTATTCCTTTCTATAGAATCCACATAATATCGGTGTCAAATTGTCGAGAATTTCGTGCGTTATTCATAATTACAAAACTTTTGTCTCCATCTTGAATAGAGTCGGGGCTAAATTCAACGGTATGTGCTCTTGTGTTCGTTCATTTGAGGAAATTTTCATGCGGCCCTGAACTTGGAGATCAGTCATACTTCACTTGTTTATAACTTTTTTCCAGTAAAAGAAATCTATTCAAAATTGGTATCAAATTGTGTGCATTTTTTCGTTTAATCAATGTTTACAGGGATATTTCATTTGGTCAGATAGTAAAAATTACAGCTTTCACCATGTGCACGGTATGTTGTCTGACAATTTACAGCGTCCGAAATCCAGTGTGCACAAGAAGACTGCATTTCTAATTATTCCTTTCTATAGAATCCACATAATATCGGTCTCAAATTGTCGAAAATTTCGTGCGTTATCCATAATTACAAAACTTTTGTCTCCATCTTGAATAGAGTCGGGGCTAAATTCAACGGTATGTGCTCTTGTGTTCGTTCATTTGAGGAAATTTTCATTTCGCTTTAAACTGGGATATCAGTCATATTTCACTTGTTTATAACTTTTTTCCAGTAAAAGAAATCTATTCAAAATTGGTATCAAATTGTGTGCATTTTTTCGTTTAGTCAATGTTTACAGGGATTTTTCATTTGGTCAGATAGTAAAAATTACAGCTTTCACCATGTGCGTGGTATGTAGTCTGACAATTTACAGCGTCCGAAATCGAGTGTGCACAAGAAGACTGCATTTCTAATTATTCCTTTCTATAGAATCCACATAATATCGGTGTCAAATTGTCCAGATTTTCGTGCGTTATTCATAATTACAAAACTTTTGTCTCCATCTTGAATAGAGTCGGGGCTAAATTCAACGGTATGTGCTCTTGTGTTCGTTCATTTGAGGAAATTTTCATTTCGCTTTAAACTGGGATATCAGTCATACTTCACTTGTTTATAACTTTTTTCCAGTAAAAGAAATCTATTCAAAATTGGTATCAAATTGTGTGCATTTTTTCGTTTAGTCAATGTTTACAGGGATTTTTCATTTGGTCAGATAGTAAAAATTACAGCTTTCACCATGTGCGTGGTATGTCGTCTGTCAATTTACAGCGTCCGAAATCGAGTGTGCACAAGAAGACTGCATTTCTAATTATTCCTTTCTATAGAATCCACATAATATCGGTGTCAAATTGTCGAGAATTTCGTGCGTTATTCATAATTACAAAACTTTTGTCTCCATCTTGAATAGTGTCGGGGCTAAATTCAACGGTATGTGGTCTTGTGTTCGTTCATTTGAGGAAATTTTCATTTCGCTTTAAACTGGGATATCAGTCATACTTCACTTGTTTATAACTTTTTTCCAGTAAAAGAAATCTATTCAAAATTGGTATCAAATTGTGTGCATTTTTTCGTTTAGTCAATGTTTACAGGGATTTTTCATTTGGTCAGATAGTAAAAATTACAGCTTTCATCATGTGCGTGGTATGTCGTCTGACAATTTACAGCGTCCGAAATCGAGTGTGCACAAGAAGACTGCATTTCTAATTATTCCTTTCTATAGAATCCACATAATATCGGTGTCAAATTGTCGAGAATTTCGTGCGTTATTCATAATTACAAAACTTTTGTCTCCATCTTGAATAGAGTCGGGGCTAAATTCAACGGTATGTGCTCTTGTGTTCGTTCATTTGAGGAAATTTTCATGCGGCCCTGAACTTGGAGATCAGTCATACTTCACTTGTTTATAACTTTTTTCCAGTAAAAGAAATCTATTCAAAATTGGTATCAAATTGTGTGCATTTTTTCGTTTAGTCAATGTTTACAGGGATTTTTCATTTGGTCAGATAGTAAAGATTACAGCTTTCACCATGTGCACGGTATGTTGTCTGACAATTTACAGCGTCCGAAATCCAGTGTGCACAAGAAGACTGCATTTCTAATTATTCCTTTCTATAGAATCCACATAATATCGGTCTCAAATTGTCGAGAATTTCGTGCGTTATCCATAATTACAAAACTTTTGTCTCCATCTTGAATAGAGTCGGGGCTAAATTCAACGGTATGTGCTCTTGTGTTCGTTCATTTGAGGAAATTTTCATTTCGCTTTAAACTGGGATATCAGTCATACTTCACTTGTTTATAACTTTTTTCCAGTAAAAGAAATCTATTCAAAATTGGTATCAAATTGTGTGCATTTTTTCGTTTAGTCAAAGTTTACAGGGATTTTTCATTTGGTCAGATAGTAAAAATTACAGCTTTCACCATGTGCGTGGTATGTCGTCTGTCAATTTACAGCGTCCGAAATCGAGTGTGCACAAGAAGACTGCATTTCTAATTATTCCTTTCTATAGAATCCACATAATATCGGTGTCAAATTGTCGAGAATTTCGTGCGTTATTCATAATTACAAAACTTTTGTCTCAATCTTGAACAGTGTCGGGGCTAAATTCAACGGTATGTGCTCTTGTGTTCGTTCATTTGAGGAAATTTTCATGCGGCCCTGAACTTGGAGATCAGACATACTTCACTTGTTTATAACTTTTTTCCAGTAAAAGAAATCTATTCAAAATTGGTATCAAATTGTGTGCATTTTTTCGTTTAGTCAATGTTTACAGGGATTTTTCATTTGGTCAGATAGTAAAAATTACAGCTTTCACCATGTGCACGGTGTGTTGTCTGACAATTTACAGCGTCCGAAATCCAGTGTGCACAAGAAGACTGCATTTCTAATTATTCCTTTCTATAGAATCCACATAATATCGGTCTCAAATTGTCGAAAATTTCGTGCGTTATCCATAATTACAAAACTTTTGTCTCCATCTTGAATAGAGTCGGGGCTAAATTCAACGGTATGTGCTGTTGTGTTCGTTCATTTGAGGAAATTTTCATTTCGCTTTAAACTGGGATATCAGTCATACTTCACTTGTTTATAACTTTTTTCCAGTAAAAGAAATCTATTCAAAATTGGTATCAAATTGTGTGCATTTCTTCGTTTAGTCAATGTTTACAGGGATTTTTCATTTGGTCAGATAGTAAAAATTACAGCTTTCACCATGTGCGTGGTATGTCGTCTGTCAATTTACAGCGTCCGAAATCGAGTGTGCACAAGAAGACTGCATTTCTAATTATTCCTTTCTATAGAATCCACATAATATCGGTGTCAAATTGTCGAGAATTTCGTGCGTTATTCATAATTACAAAACTTTTGTCTCCATCTTGAATAGTGTCGGGGCTAAATTCAACGGTATGTGCTCTTGTGTTCGTTCATTTGAGGAAATTTTCATGCGGCCCTGAACTTGGAGATCAGTCATACTTCACTTGTTTATAACTTATTTCCAGTAAAAGAAATCTATTCGAAATTGGTATCAAATTTTGTGCATTTTTTCGTTTAGTCAATGTTTACAGGGATTTTTCATTTGGTCAGATAGTAAAAATTACAGCTTTCACCATGTGCACGGTATGTTGTCTGACAATTTACAGCGTCCGAAATCCAGTGTGCACAAGAAGACTGCATTTCTAATTATTCCTTTCTATAGAATCCACATAATATCGGTCTCAAATTGTCGAAAATTTCGTGCGTTATCCATAATTACAAAACTTTTGTCTCCATCTTGAATAGAGTCGGGGCTAAATTCAACGGTATGTGCTCTTGTGTTCGTTCATTTGAGGAAATTTTCATTTCGCTTTAAACTGGGATATCAGTCATACTTCACTTGTTTATAACTTTTTTCCAGTAAAAGTAAACTTTTCAAAATTGTTATCAAATTGTGTGCATTTTTCGTTTAGTCAATGTTTACAGGGATTTTTCATTTGGTCAGATAGTAAAAATTACAGCTTTCACCATGTGCGTGGTATGTCGTCTGACAATTTACAGCGTCCGAAATCGAGTGTGCACAAGAAGACTGCATTTCTAATTATTCCTTTCTATAGAATCCACATAATATCGGTGTCACATTGTCCAGAATTTCGTGCGTTATTCATAATTACAAAACTTTTGTCTCCATCTTGAATAGAGTCGGGGCTAAATTCAACGGTATGTGCTCTTGTGTTCGTTCATTTGAGGAAATTTTCATTTCGCTTTAAACTGGGATAACAGTCATATTTCACTTGTTTATAACTTTTTTCCAGTAAAAGTAAACTTTTCAAAATTGTTATCAAATTGTGTGCATTTTTCGTTTAGTCAATGTTT
Organism: Acanthosepion esculentum; assembly: GCA_964036315.1. Classification (NCBI taxonomy): domain Eukaryota; kingdom Metazoa; phylum Mollusca; class Cephalopoda; order Sepiida; family Sepiidae; genus Acanthosepion; species Acanthosepion esculentum. The sequence goes on along the minus strand of CAXIWW010000526.1, from coordinate 10,295 downwards.
ACAGGGATTTTTTTATTTTGTCAGATAGTAAAAATTACAGCTTTCACCATGTGCACGGTATGTTCTCTGACAATTTACAGCGTCCGAAATCCAGTGTGCACAAGAAGACTGCATTTTTAATTATTCCCTTCTATAGAATCCACATAATATCGGTCTCAAATTGTCGAAAATTTCGTGCGTTATCCATAATTACAAAACTTTTGTCTCCATCTTGAATAGAGTCGGGGCTAAATTCAACGGTATGTGTTCTTGTGTTCGTTCATTTGAGGAAATTTTCATGCGGCCCTAAACTGGGAGATCAGTCATACTTCACTTGTTTATAACTTTTTTCCAGTAAAAGAAATCTATTCAAAATTGGTATCAAATTGTGTGCATTTTTTCGTTTAGTCAATGTTTACAGGGATTTTTCATTTGGTCAGATAGTAAAAATTACAGCTTTCACCATGTGCGTGGTATGTCGTCTGACAATTTACAGCGTCCGAAATCGAGTGTGCACAAGAAGACTGCATTTCTAATTATTCCTTTCTATAGAATCCACATAATATCGGTGTCAAATTGTCGAGAATTTCGTGCGTTATTCATAATTACAAAACTTTTGTCTCCATCTTGAATAGAGTCGGGGCTAAATTCAACGGTATGTGCTCTTGTGTTCGTTCATTTGAGAAAATTTTCATTTCGCTTTAAACTGGCATATCAGTCATACTTCACTTGTTTATAACTTTTTTCCAGTAAAAGAAATCTATTCAAAATTGGTATCAAATTGTGTGCATTTTTTCGTTTAGTCAATGTTTACGGGGATTTTTCATTTGGTCAGATAGTAAAAATTACAGCTTTCACCATGTGCACGGTATGTTGTCTGACAATTTACAGCGTCCGAAATCCAGTGTGCACAAGAAGACTGCATTTCTAATTATTCCTTTCTATAGAATCGACATAATATCGGTCTCAAATTGTCGAAAATTTCGTGCGTTATCCATAATTACAAAACTTTTGTCTCCATCTTGAATAGAGTCGGGGCTAAATTCAACGGTATGTGGTCTTGTGTTCGTTCATTTGAGGAAATTTTCATGCGGCCCTAAACTGGGAGATCAGTCATACTTCACTTGTTTATAACTTTTTTCCAGTAAAAGAAATCTATTCAAAATTGGTATCAAATTGTGTGCATTTTTTCGTTTAGTCAATGTTTACAGGGATTTTTCATTTGGTCAGATAGTAAAAATTACAGCTTTCACCATGTGCGTGGTATGTCGTCTGACAATTTACAGCGTCCGAAATCGAGTGTGCACAAGAAGACTGCATTTCTAATTATTCCTTTCTATAGAATCCACATAATATCGGTGTCAAATTGTCGAGAATTTCGTGCGTTATTCATAATTACAAAACTTTTGTCTCCATCTTGAATAGAGTCGGGGCTAAATTCAACGGTATGTGCTCTTGTGTTCGTTCATTTGAGAAAATTTTCATTTCGCTTTAAATTGGCATATCAGTCATACTTCACTTGTTTATAACTTTTTTCCAGTAAAAGAAATCTATTCAAAATTGGTATCAAATTGTGTGCATTTTTTCGTTTAGTCCATGTTTACAGGGATTTTTCATTTGGTCAGATAGTAAAAATTACAGCTTTCACCATGTGCGTGGTATGTCGTCTGACAATTTACAGCGTCCGAAATCCAGTGTGCACCAGAAGACTGGATTTCTAATTATTCCTTTCTATAGGATCCACATAATATCGGTGTCAAATTGCCGTGAATTTCGTGCGTTATCCATAATTACAAAACATTTGTCTCCATCTTGAATAGACTCGGGGCTAATTTCAACGGTATGTGCTCTTGTGTTCGTTCATTTGAGGAAATATTCATTTGGCTTTAAACTGGGATATCAGTCATACTTCACTTTTTTATAACTTTTTTCCAGTAAAAGTAAACTTTTCAAAATAGTTATCAAATTATCTGCATTTTTTCGTTTAGTCAATGTTTACAGGGATTTTTCATTTGGTCAGATAGTAAAAATTACAGCTTTCACCATGTGCGCGGTATGTTGTCTGACAATTTACAGCGTCCGAAATCCAGTGTGCACAAGAAGACTGCATTTCTAATTATTCCTTTCTATAGAATCCACATAATATCGGTGTCAAATTCTCGAGAATTTCGTGCGTTATTCATAATTACAAAACTTTTGTCTCCATCTTGAATAGAGTCGGGGCTAAATTCAACGGTATGTGGTCTTGTGTTCGTTCATTTGAGGAAATTTTCATGCGGCCCTAAACTGGGAGATCAGTCATACTTCACTTATTTATAACTTTTTTCCAGTAAAAGAAATCTATTCAAAATTGGTATCAAATTGTGTGCATTTTTTCGTTTAGTCCATGTTTACAGGGATTTTTCATTTGGTCAGATAGTAAAAATTACAGCTTTCACCATGTGCGTGGTATGTCGTCTGACAATTTACAGCGTCCGAAATCGAGTGTGCACCAGAAGACTGGATTTCTAATTATTCCTTTCTATAGAATCCACATAATATCGGTGTCAAATTGCCGAGAATTTCGTGCGTTATCCATAATTACAAAACTTTTTTCTCCATCTTGAATAGTGTCGGGGCTAAATTCAACGGTATGTGCTCTTGTGTTCGTTCATTTGAAGAAATATTCATTTGGCTTTAAACTGGGATATCATTCATAGTTCACTTGTTTATAACTTTTTTCCAGTAAAAGTAAACTTTTCAAAATTGTTATCAAATTATGTGCATTTTTTCGTTTAGTCAATGTTTACAGGGATTTTTCATTTGGTCAGATAGTAAGAATTACAGCTTTCACCATGTGCGCGGTATGTTGTCTGACAATTTACAGCGTCCAAAATCGAGTGTGCACAAGAAGACTGCATTTCTAATTATTCCTTTCTATAGAATCCACATAATATCGGTGTCAAATTGCCGAGAATTTCGTGCGTTATCCATACTTACAAAACTTTTGTCTCCATCTTGAATAGAGTCGGGGCTAAATTCAACGGTATGTGCTCTTGTGTTCGTTCATTTGAGGAAATTTTCATTTGGCTTTAAACTGGGATATCAGTCATACTTCACTTGTTTATAACTTTTGTCCAGTAAAAATAAACTTTTCAAAATTGTTATCAAATTATGTGCATTTTTTCGTTTAGTCAATGTTTACAGAGATTTTTCATTTGGTCAGATAGTAAAAATTACAGCTTTCACCATGTGCGTGGTATGTTGTCTGACAATTTACAGCGTCCGAAATCCAGTGTGCACAAGAAGACTGCATTTCTAATTATTCCTTTCTATAGAATCCACATAATATCGGTCTCAAACTGTCGAAAATTTCGTGCGTTATCCATAATTACAAAACTTTTGTCTCCATCTTGAATAGAGTCGGGGCTAAATTCAACGGTATGTGGTCTTGTGTTCGTTCATTTGAAGAAATTTTCATGCGGCCCTAAACTGGGAGATCAGACATACTTCACTTGTTTATAACTTTTTTCCAGTAAAAGAAATCTATTCAAAATTGGTATCAAATTGTGTGCATTTTTTCGTTTAGTCAATGTTTACGGGGATTTTTCATTTGGTCAGATAGTAAAAATTACAGCTTTCACCATGTGCACGGTATGTTGTCTGACAATTTACAGCGTCCGAAATCCAGTGTGCACAAGAAGACTGCATTTCTAATTATTCCTTTCTATAGAATCCACATAATATCGGTCTCAAATTGTCGAAAATTTCGTGCGTTATCCATAATTACAAAACTTTTGTCTCCATCTTGAATAGAGTCGGGGCTAAATTCAACGGTATGTGGTCTTGTGTTCGTTCATTTGAGGAAATTTTCATGCGGCCCTAAACTGGGATATCAGTCATACTTCACTTGTTTATAACTTTTTTCCAGTAAAAGTAAACTTTTCAAAATTGTTATCAAATTGTGTGCATTTTTTCGTTTAGTCAATGTTTACAGGGATTTTTCATTTGGTCAGATAGTAAAAATTACAGCTTTCACCATGTGCGTGGTATGTCGTCTGACAATTTACAGCGTCCGAAATCGAGTGTGCACAAGAAGACTGCATTTCTAATTATTCCTTTATATAGAATCCACATAATATCGGTGTCACATTGTCCAGAATTTCGTGCGTTATTCCTAATTACAAAACTTTTGTCTCCATCTTGAATAGAGTCGGGGCTAAATTCAACGGTATGTGCTCTTGTGTTCGTTCATTTGAGGAAATTTTCATTTCGCTTTAAACTGGGATAACAGTCATATTTCACTTGTTTATAACTTTTTTCCAGTAAAAGTAAACTTTTCAAAATTGTTATCAAATTGTGTGCATTTTTCGTTTAGTCAATGTTTACAGGGATTTTTTTATTTTGTCAGATAGTAAAAATTACAGCTTTCACCATGTGCACGGTATGTTGTCTGACAATTTACAGCGTCCGAAATCCAGTGTGCACAAGAAGACTGCATTTTTAATTATTCCTTTCTATAGAATCCACATAATATCGGTCTCAAATTGTCGAAAATTTCGTGCGTTATCCATAATTACAAAACTTTTGTCTCCATCTTGAATAGAGTCGGGGCTAAATTCAACGGTATGTGGTCTTGTGTTCGTTCATTTGAGGAAATTTTCATGCGGCCCTAAACTGGGAGATCAGTCATACTTCACTTGTTTATAACTTTTTTCCAGTAAAAGAAATCTATTCAAAATTGGTATCAAATTGTGTGCATTTTTTCGTTTAGTCAATGTTTACAGGGATTTTTCATTTGGTCAGATAGTAAAAATTACAGCTTTCACCATGTGCGTGGTATGTCGTCTGACAATTTACAGCGTCCGAAATCGAGTGTGCACAAGAAGACTGCATTTCTAATTATTCCTTTCTATAGAATCCACATAATATCGGTGTCAAATTGTCGAGAATTTCGTGCGTTATTCATAATTACAAAACTTTTGTCTCCATCTTGAATAGAGTCGGGGCTAAATTCAACGGTATGTGCTCTTGTGTTCGTTCATTTGAGAAAATTTTCATTTCGCTTTAAACTGGCATATCAGTCATACTTCACTTGTTTATAACTTTTTTCCAGTAAAAGAAATCTATTCAAAATTGGTATCAAATTGTGTGCATTTTTTCGTTTAGTCAATGTTTACGGGGATTTTTCATTTGGTCAGATAGTAAAAATTACAGCTTTCACCATGTGCACGGTATGTTGTCTGACAATTTACAGCGTCCGAAATCCAGTGTGCACAAGAAGACTGCATTTCTAATTATTCCTTTCTATAGAATCCACATAATATCGGTCTCAAATTGTCGAAAATTTCGTGCGTTATCCATAATTACAAAACTTTTGTCTCCATCTTGAATAGAGTCGGGGCTAAATTCAACGGTATGTGGTCTTGTGTTCGTTCATTTGAGGAAATTTTCATGCGGCCCTAAACTGGGAGATCAGTCATACTTCACTTGTTTATAACTTTTTTCCAGTAAAAGAAATCTATTCAAAATTGGTATCAAATTGTGTGCATTTTTTCGTTTAGTCAATGTTTACAGGGATTTTTCATTTGGTCAGATAGTAAAAATTACTGCTTTCACCATGTGCGTGGTATGTCGTCTGACAATTTACAGCGTCCGAAATCGAGTGTGCACAAGAAGACTGCATTTCTAATTATTCATTTCTATAGAATCCACATAATATCGGTGTCAAATTGTCGAGAATTTCGTGCGTTATTCATAATTACAAAACTTTTGTCTCCATCTTGAATAGAGTCGGGGCTAAATTCAACAGTATGTGCTCTTGTGTTCGTTCATTTGAGAAAATTTTCATTTCGCTTTAAATTGGCATATCAGTCATACTTCACTTGTTTATAACTTTTTTCCAGTAAAAGAAATCTATTCAAAATTGGTATCAAATTGTGTGCATTTTTTCGTTTAGTCCATGTTTACAGGGATTTTTCATTTGGTCAGATAGTAAAAATTACAGCTTTCACCATGTGCGTGGTATGTCGTCTGACAATTTACAGCGTCCGAAATCGACAGTGCACCAGAAGACTGCATTTCTAATTATTCCTTTCTATAGAATCCACATAATATCGGTGTCAAATTGCCGAGAATTTCGTGCGTTATCCATACTTACAAAACTTTTGTCTCCATCTTGAATAGAGTCGGGGCTAAATTCAACGGTATGTGCTCTTGTGTTCGTTCATTTGAGGAAATTTTCATTTGGCTTTAAACTGGGATATCAGTCATACTTCACGTGTTTATAACTTTTGTCCAGTAAAAATAAACTTTTCAAAATTGTTATCAAATTATGTGCATTTTTTCGTTTAGTCAATATTTACAGAGATTTTTCATTTGGTCAGATAGTAAAAATTACAGCTTTCACCATGTGCGTGGTATGTTGTCTGACAATTTACAGCGTCCGAAATCCAGTGTGCACAAGAAGACTGCATTTCTAATTATTCCTTTCTATAGAATCCACATAATATCGGTGTCAAATTGTCGAAAATTTCGTGCGTTATCCATAATTACAAAACTTTTGTCTCCATCTTGAATAGAGTCGGGGCTAAATTCAACGGTATGTGGTCTTGTGTTCGTTCATTTGAAGAAATTTTCATGCGGCCCTAAACTGGGAGATCAGACATAATTCACTTGTTTATAACTTTTTTCCAGTAAAAGTAAACTTTTCAAAATTGTTATCAAATTGTGTGCATTTTTTCGTTTAGTCAATGCTTACAGGGATTTTTCATTTGGTCAGATAGTAAAAATTACAGCTTTCACCATGTGCGCGGTATGTTGTCTGACAATTTACAGCGTCCGAAATCCAGTGTGCACAAGAAGACTGCATTTCTTATTATTCCTTTCTATAGAATCCACATAATATCGGTGTCAAATAGTCGAGAATTTCGTGCGTTATGCATAATTACAAAACTTTTGTCTCCATCTTGAATAGTGTCGGGGCTAAATTCAACGGTATGTGCTCTTGTGTTCGTTCATTTGAGGAAATTTTCATTTCGCTTTAAACTGGGATATCAGTCATACTTCACTTGTTTATAACTTTTTTCCAGGAAAAGAAACCATTTCAAAATTGGTATCAAATTGTGTGCATTTTTTCGTTTAGTCAATGTTTACAGGGATTTTTCATTTGGACTGATAGTAAAAATTACAACGTTCACCATGTCAGTTGTATGTCGTCTGACAATTTACAGCGTCCGAAATCCAGTGTGCACAAGAAGACTGCATTTCTAATTATTCCTTTCTATAGGATCCCCATAATATCGGTCTCAAATCGTCGAGAATTTCGTGCGTTATCCATAATAAAAAAACTTTTACCTCCATCTCGAATAGAATCGGGGCTAAATTCAACGGTATGTGGTCTTGTGTTTGTTCATTTGAGCAAATTTTCATGCGGCCCTAACCTGGGAGATCAGTCATACTTCACTTGTTTATAACTTTTTTTCCAGTAAATGAAAACTTTTCAAAATTGGTATCAAATTGTGTGCATTTTTTCGTTTAGTCCTTGTTTACAGGGATATTTCATTTTTGTCAGATAGTAAAAATTACAGCTTTCACCATGTGCGTGGTATGTGGTCTGACAATTTGCAGCGTCCGAAATCGAGTGTGCACAAGAAGACTGCATTTCTAATTATTCCTTTCTATAGAATCCACATAATATCGGTCTCAAATTGTCGAAAATTTCGTGCGTTATCCATAATTACAAAACTTTTGTCTCCATCTTGAATAGAGTCGGGGCTAAATTCAACGGTATGTGGTCTTGTGTTCGTTCATTTGAGGAAATTTTCGTGCGCCCCTAAACTGGGAGATCAGTCATATTTCACTTGTTTATTACTTTTTTCCAGTAAAAGAAATCTATTCAAAATTGGTATCAAATTGTGTGCATTTTTTCGTTTAGTCCATGTTTACAGGAATTTTTCATTTGGTCAGAGAGTAAAAATTACAGCTTTCACCATGTGCGCGGTATGTTGACTGACAATTTACAGCGTCCGAAATCCAGTGTGCAAAAGAAGACTGCATTTCTAATTATTCCTTTCTATAGAATCCACATAATATCGGTGTCAAATTGTCGAGAATTTCGTGCGTTTTCCATTATAACAAAACTTTTGCCTCCATCTCGAATAGAATCGGGGCTAAATTCAACGGTATGTGGTCTTGTGTTTGTTCATTTGAGCAAATTTTCATGCGGCCCTAAACTGGGAGATCAGTCATACTTCACTTGTTTATAACTTTTTTCCAGTAAAAGAAAACTTTTCAAAATTGGTATCAAATTGTGTGCATTTTTTCGTTTAGTCAATGTTTACAGGGTTTTTTTATTTTGACAGATAGTAAAAATTACAGCTTTCAAAATGTGCGCGGTATGTTGTATGACAATTTACAGCGTCCGAAATCCAGTGTGCACAAGAAGACTGCATTTCTAATTATTCCTTTCTATAGAATCCACATAATATCGGTGTCAAATTGTCGAGAATATCGTTCGTTATCCATAATTTCAAAACTTTTGCCTCCATCTCGAATAGAGTCGGGGCTAAATTCAACGGTATGTGGTCTTGTGTTTGTTCATCTGAGCAAATTGTCATGCGGCCCTAAACTGGGAGATCAGTCATACTTCACTTGTTTATAACTTTTTTCCAGTAAAAGTAAACTTTTCAAAATTGTTATCAAATTGTGTGCATTTTTTCGTTTAGTCAATGTTTACAGGGATTTTTCATTTGGTAAGATAGTAAAAATTACAGCTTTCACCATGTGCCCGGTATGTTGTCTGACAATTTACAGCGTCCGAAATCCAGTGTGCACAAGAAGACTGCATTTCTAATTATTCCTTTCTATAGAATCCACATAATATCGGTGTCAAATTGCCGAGAATTTCGTGCGTTATCCATCATTACAAAACTTTTGTCTCCATCTTGAATAGTGTCGGGGCTAAATTCAACGGTATGTGGTCTTCTGTTCGTTCATTTGAAGAAATTTTCATGCGGCCCTAAACTGGGAGATCAGACATACTTCACTTGTTTATAACTTTTTTCCAGTAAAAGAAAGCTTTTCAAAATTGGTATCAAATTGTGTGCATTTTTTCGTTTAGTCAATGTTTACAGGGATTTTTCATTTGGTCAGATAGTAAAAATTACAGCTTTCACCATGTGCGTGGTATGTCGTCTGACAATTTACAGCGTCCGAAATCGAGTGTGCACAAGAAGACTGCATTTCTAATTATTCCTTTCTATAGAATCCACATAATATCGGTGTCAAATTGTCGAGAATTTCGTGCGTTATCCATAATTACAAAACTTTTGTCTCCATCTTGAATAGTGTCGGGGCTAAATTCAACGGTATGTGGTCTTGTGTTCGTTCATTTGAAGAAATTTTCATGCGGCCCTAAACTGGGTGATCAGTCATAATTCACTTGTTTATAACTTTTTTCCAGTAAAAGTAAACTTTTCAAAATTGGTATCAAATTCTGTGCATTTTTTCGTTTAGTCAATGTTTACAGGGATTTTTCATTTGGTCAGATAGTAAAAATTACAGCTTTCACCATGTGCGTGGTATGTCGTCTGACAATTTACAGCGTCCGAAATCGAGTGTGCACAAGAAGACTGCATTTCGAATTATTCCTTTCTATAGAATCCACATAATATCGGTGTCAAATTGTCGAGAATTTCGTGCGTTATGCATAATTACAAAACTTTTGTCTCCATCTTGAATAGTGTCGGGGCTAAATTCAACGGTATGTGGTCTTGTGTTCGTTCATTTGAAGAAATCTTCATGCGGCCCTAAACTGGGAGATCAGTCATACTTCACTTGTTTATAACTTTTTTCCAGTAAAAGTAAACTTTTCAAAATTGTTATCAAAGTATGTGCATTTTTCGTTTAGTCAATGTTTACAGGGATTTTTCATTTGGTCAGATAGTAAAAATTACAGCTTTCACCATGTGCGTGGTATGTCGTCTGACAATTTACAGCGTCCGAAATCCAATGTGCACAAAATGACTGCATTTCTAATTATTCCTTCCTCTAGTATCCACATAATATCGGTGTCAAATTGTCGAGAATTTCGTGCGTTATGCATAATTACAAAACTTTTGTCTCCATCTTGAATAGACTCGGGGCTAAATTCAACGGTATGTGCTCTTGTGTTCGTTCATTTGAGGAAATTTTCATTTGGCTTTAAACTGGGATATCAGTCATACTTCACTTGTTTATAACTTTTTTCCAGTAAAAGTAAACTTTTCAAAATTGTTATCAAATTATGTGCATTTTTTCGTTTAGTCAATGTTTACAGGGATTTTTCATTTGGTCAG
>CAXIWW010000525.1:7500-82500 GCA_964036315.1 Acanthosepion esculentum | reverse complement strand
TGTTCATCAACTGGCTGCGATGGAATGCTAACATTAGAGAAAGAAATAATACTTCAGAGACAGAAAGAATACATTTAAAAACTCTTCCATGTTCAAAGAGAACAATACGCAATACACAAACATTGAAGGACTGGAAATATTCAAATCTGAAATGAAATTAAATTGAACAGAAACAAAGCAGCAGGGCCAGACATGATAAATGAAAACTACAACAGTGGTGATATAACAGAAAATTTAAATAGATCTATTTTCATAGCACTGCTGAAGAAACCAGGTGCAAACTGATGTGAATTCCATTAGACAATCAGCCTAATGAGCCACGTAGCAAAACTTATCATCTGAACTCTGATGAATGGAAGATGCAGTAGAATTAGACTGCAAACAGGACAAGAACAGTGCAGGTTCGTTAAAGATACTTTAATAAGGAATGGAATCTATATAATACTAAAAGTTTGTGCAGCATATAATGATTTATAAGTTATTTATACAGTAATTATTTTTATCTTAACTTTTTTCAAACAGACAAGTTTCTAAAAATATTTTAAAGTTAAAGACAGACACAAAGAGATCCTGCTTTGCCGTTTCGTCCAGTTGTTTGTAGAGTAATTATTTATATTTCAGCTTTCTTTAAAATATTGTTTGTTTAAAGTGAATAGAATATCAAAAAATATTTTTAAGTTAATTTGGTTTAGTTAATTTAGGAATAGAATTGAATTTCCGAGTTAAACTTGAACTTTAAGTTCAAGTTTAACTCAGAAATTCAATTCTATTCCTATTAAATGCTGTAAACAATCAGTAAAACGTTAAACATGAACTTGTAAACCAGACCAATGATGACAGGAATGAATTGAAATACAGGGTGTCCATAAAGTTTGTGTGGACTTTCAAAAATTATAACTTTATTTGCAATAGAAATAATCTGTAAAAAATGTTATAAAGTTTAATGTAACTAGTTTTAAGTATAGCTAAAATAACTAATGTGATTTCAGGGATTACTGTAAATCAGTTGGCAAATGTTTTCCGTGAACTGCAAAATCGTATTACCCTTTGTATTGCTAATGATGGAGGACATGTGGAAACTTAAATAAAATTTCAATAAAACCTTAAAAATATAGATTTACTTCTTTCTAATCCTTTTTACAAATTATTTCTATCGCAAATACAAATAAAGTTATAAATTTTTTAAAGTGCACACGAACTTTACGGACACCCTGTATTTAACTGAATCATAATAAAATTAATTTTCATTTCACTGGAATGTTGAAATCAATTTCAGTGTTTTATAACCTGAACTGTCAGAGACTCAACGGGTCACGAGTTGTCTAGTGAGCAGTACAAATGCAGAAGGACGTGTAATTGTGTGTTGTACATTATGCAAAGGTGTTTGATAAATTATGTCACAAAATCTGTTGGAACTGCTTAGTAACCTTGACATATTTGGTAAGGATATTAGAATAATGAAGAACCTATATTGGCAGCAAACTGCCTGTATACAGATAGAAAATGAGTTCAGTAAATATAGAAAAATAGAATGGGGGGGGTATAAGATGAGGATGTATTTCACAGATTTATTCAACCTCTACAGCAAGGAGGTTCTGAGAGATTTACAATTCCTATCAGGATTCTTTATTTATGGTTCAAATTTTAACAACATAAGATATGGAAAAGGCAAGTATTGATAGCAGACATGGAAAAGAAATTACAAGAACTCCTACATAAGGCAGTGAACGAAAGTGAGAAGAAAGGATGCAAGACTTTTAGTACAAGGAACAGTCCAACATGCAAGTTATAAATTGGAGATACCAAAATCAAACAAGTACAACAATTTAAATATCCGGGAAGTTTTTTAACAAAGTACAAAATCTGAAGGCACATTGGGATAGCAAAAGATGCCTTCTAAAAACTGTACAAAGTATTAAGAAACAGGAAAATTATTTCATTAAAAACAAACATGTTATGTAATATCAATCCTCCTTTATGTTAGTGAATGTTGGACAATTTCCTCCCAGAAGAGACTTGAGGCAACAGAAATGTGGTTCTACAGAGGAATGCCGAGAATACCATGGACCGAACATGTGAACAATGAGAAAATGGAAACCATCCACTTCCCTTCTCCACATCTTTTCACCTTTCATTCCTATCTGCTCTCGCTCCAAATCTTCTGTAACCCCCTTGCCTTGATCGACCCACTGTCTTTCTCTTTCTCCACATCCTCTCCTTTACCACTCCTATCTGCTCTTCCTCCAACCCTTCTATAACCCCTTGCGTGATAGTGGCCTCCAGCCTTGCTTGGGGTGATACGCTTAAAAAAAAAAAAACAAAAGGAAATTTAACATCAGGAAGAGGCAGTTGAAATTTCTAGAGCACATAATGAGGAAAGATGGCTGGGAAAATCTGATACTCACAGGATAGATTGGAAGTGAGAAAGAGAGAGGAAAACAACCTACTTAGTGAACTTGAGTAAATGGATGGCAGAAGAAGGTTTAAGACAGATAACGAAAACCCAACATTTATAAAAAGCTAAGAACAAGAAATTGGGGAGAGGACCATCCTATTTTTTTTTAAAGTTTGTTATTCTGGAGCACTAATCCACAAAGAACTTTACCAAATAATAGAAACTACATTACTTGAGGACTACCAACATCAGCAACAACTGAAACAAATGGCACATGTAAGTTGAAGAGAATAATGGTATAAACAAGATGTTGACATTCCACATGACTTCAAACAAAAGGTTAGGAAGGAAACCTCCAACAATACTAGAAAGAGTGATAACACTTATTGCACCTGAGAAATCTATTTTCCTTTAAATTGTTTTAAGAGAAAGATTTACTAAATTTTTTCACTGAACATATTATTGGCTGCTGTGTTGTAATAAAAAAAAAAACTAACCTTATTGTAGTAATTAATGCTTGCAATTGGTTTCTTCTGTCTCTCTCGTCTGTGACACTTGTAACCAATTTAACTCGGATATTTGGGTATCAAGCAAAGGGCTTAGTACAAACAAAAAAGAATACATTTGCCAACACAAAGTTCAAGCAAGTAGTAATGAAAAACAGGATCAGAAATCCAACCTACACTTCGCAACAACAAAAACGCAGTTTGATCCACCAAGCTCAAAAATCATTCTCCCGGTAAGCAAAAAACAACATCCTTTATTTACCAAGAGATTTTCCTGATTGGCCACACCATTCAGGGTGGAAAGAAAATTAGTATGGATTTTCTGATACTTAAAGTAGCAGATTTCTGCTAACTACTTTTTTCTTTGATTCTCCTTTGGTAGGCCATGCACAAAACACAAACTCTTTTTGGAGGTAGGTGTTTTTCTCTTTCATTACAGCTGCTCAGTCAAAGAATGCTGAATGTTTCCTTATAAGGAAATAGTTAATATAACCATTACTATTAAAAATGTTAGAATTAAAGGACAGGCATTTTTACTGACTCTCGTGCCATAACTGAGAAGAGAGGAGTTAACGAGATTCAAGATTATCAAACTTTTGTTTACATTTTGGTAGACTTTGTATGCTTATGCAATGAAATCTATTGTAATTGAAAAAGAACAGGCATTAGGGTTTCATAGATTAACAAAATTGAGAAGCTTGAAGATATAAAGTGAATTAATATGTTCAAACATGGACACATGTTTATACATTCTTTTTTATAGATACAAATATTTAAGTAAATGCTCTGTTTATCATAAACAGTATTAACAACATTTACTAGCCTGAATGTCCGAGAAATTGTCATAGAAAATATGCATCCTCTGACAGAAATCAAAACTGTATCCTGTATGGAACCGTCATATAGCCTGACATGCTTTTACCGATTTAACTGAATGCTCCTTTGTGGTGAAATCAGTAAAAACATGTCAGGCTATATGACGGTTCCGTATAGGATACAGGTTAGATTCCTGTCAGAAGATGCATATTTTCTATGACAATTTTTCGAACATTCAATCCAGTAAATGTTGTTAATACTGTTTATTATAAACAGAACATTTACTTAAATATTTGTATCTATAAAAAAGAATGTATAAACATAACAAAAATGTCTTAAGATAATTGTCGGACTTTGTCCATTTCATAATGGACACGTGTATAAATTACATGAAATGCAATAGTCGGAAATATATTACTCTCAAAAGATAGGTAAGTAAAAAGAAGAGTAAATAGACAACACAGCTGAAAGCTCAATATATTCTAGAAAGACATTACAATAATCAAGAATCTATACTGTCTGCATAAAGACTGAAAATAAGTTCAGCAGATATACAAAAAAATAGAAAGAGGTGTAAGATAAGGATGTATCTTCTCACCGGATTTATTCAACCTTCACAGTGAGGCAATTCCGACAGAACTAGATGTCCTACCAGGGTTCATTATTGGTGTCCACAATCTTAACAATACAAAATATGCAGATGACACAGTGCTAATAGCAGATAAAGAAAGGAAACTACAAAAGCTCCTATAAAAGGTAAAGTGATAAGAAAGGACTAAGTATAAACTACAAGAAGGGAGAATGCATGGTTATCAGCAAAAGGATGAGCCCAAAATGCAAATTACAAATCAGGGATACTAAAATCAAACAAGTACAGAAATTTAAATATCTACAAAGTGTTCTAACAGAGGACAGAAAGTGCAACACTGAGACCCAAAGACATATAGGATGGCCAAAGATGCATTCCAAAAGCTAAGCACAGTATTAAGAGACAGAAAAATTTTGCTAGAAAGAAAGAAAAGAGTACTGAACTGTTACATGATATCTGTCCTCCTGTATGGCAGTGAATGCTGGACAAGCTTCTCAAAGATGAAGAAGAGACTTGAACTAACAGAAATGTGGTTCTACAGAAGGATGCTGAGAATACCATGTTTTAGAAAATGGCAACAAAAAGGAAACTTATACTTAACATCAGGAAGAGTCAGTTGAAATTTCTGGGGCATGTAATGAGGAAAGAGGGCTTGGAAAACCTGATACTCACAGGACATATTGAGGGACAGGAAAGCAGTATGTAAAATACTTGATGAGCTTGAGTAAATGGATGATAGAACAGGGTTTGGGAAAATAACAAAAAGACAAAACTTATTAAGGGCTACAAGGGACAGGAAGATGTGGAGGGCCATGGAATATATAAGAAAAAAAAGCAGGATCAGGCTGGATAAGAATTACTCAGCTGACATCATAAAGAAATCTATTTTCAGTGTTCCAAAAATATCTGTCACAGTAAACTAGAACAATACAACCAAGGAGACATTTGTGCTTTTTGAAACCCCTGAATGATTTTCCAGCTCAATTATAGAAATGTATTAATGTTATTGTACCAGAAATGTGTGGTTCTACAGAAGGATACTGAGGATACCATGGACTGAACATATGAGCAACAACAAAACTCTAGAAACAATGGCAACAAAAAGGAAACTTATACTTAACATCAAGAAGAAACAATTAAAATTTCATGGGCACATAATGAGGAAAGAGGGCTTTGAAATTTTGATACTCACAGGACAGATTGAAGGTAAGAGGTCTAGAAGAAAGCAAAGCACAACCTACCTGGTGAGCTTCAGTGAATGGATGGCAGAGCAGGGTTTGGGAGAGATGGCAAACAGACAAAATTTATTAAGTGCTATAAAGGACAGGTAATAGTGGAGAGCTATGATCGCCAATGTCCTGAAGTGACACTGTGCATAAAAGAGTTTTCATTAACCCCAAATGATCATAACTCTTCAAATACTTGGAATTTGGACAAAGACCCATTCTGAAATCCTGAGACTGTCTATTTTCAGACTAGATATAACACCTATCGCTTTGGAAATGTTCCAAAGATATCCACTTGCAAGCACACTGTGTCTGTGATCAGTATCCTTGTAATTTACACACTATTTCTTCTTGCCTTTTTAGTCTTTTTTTTCCCCCCAAACTTGTCTATTAATTTTACATGTATTAAGCACATATTTTTCTCCCTGTAATAAACGTACACTCTGCTACTTAATTTAAAAAAAAAATTTCATCCATCCATTCTCAACCTTTTCTTCACAATTATTTATTTTCCTGGAAATTCATTCAAAATCTTTTTTTTTTAATTCTGATGTAGGGATATCAGTCAGCTGACATCTTATTAATGGAAAACAGGTGAACCTCTCACAAAAATACATTTGAACATTTACCCCATCTATTCCACCCCTAATTATCAGTAAGTGAAGTGGACTTCACAAATATAGGGCAAACGACCTGGACAAAGGAGGTCACTGAATGAAGATAAGTTACTTTTGTAGACAAAGAACAATGTTCTCTATAAAACATTGACCATTGTCTGTGGAAATGTCAGAGAAAGACTGAAGGAGCCCATAGAGAAAGAGTGTAAAGAAAGACTCCCATTAAATTGTTCACCTATGCCTCATCTTGGCTTTGCTTGTCTATAGCAGTAGGTTCTTTTTATGTCCAGTGTCCTTTCAGTACATAGGCAATCATGGCTCTCCACTTCCCCCTATTCCTTGTAGCTCTCAATAAGTTTTGCCCCTCTGCCACCTCCCCCAGACCATATTGTCATCCACTTGCCTGCCAGGTATGTCATGCATTGCTTTCCCTTGTCTGTCTTTCCCTCTATTTGTCTTGTGAGTATCAAATTTTCTAGGCCTTCCTTTCTCTACGTGTCCCAGTAACTTCATCTGCCTCTTCCAGATGTTAAGTATAGGCTTCCTCCTTGTTTGCATCCTCTGTAAAACCTCGTCGTTGCTCACATGTTCAGTCCATGGTATCCTTAGCATCCTTCTGTAGAACCATACCTCCGTTGCCTCACGTCTCTTCTTCATCGTTGAGGAGACTGTCCAACATTCACTGCCGTATAGGAGGACAGACGTCATGGAGCAGCTCAGTACTCTTTACTTTGTTACCAAAGAAATCCTCCTGTCTCATGATACTCTACCTAGCGTTTGAAATGCATTCTTTAACATCCCAAAAAGTCTTTGGATCTCAGTGTTGCACTTAGCATCCTCCATCAAATACTTCCCAGATATTTAAACTTTTGCATCTGCTTGATTTTAGTGTTCCCGACCTGCAAATCACATTTCAGGTTCATCTTTTTATTGATGACCATGCATTTTGTCTTCTGGTTAGTAGTAGGTTACAACCCCAGAAGAAAATTTGGTTTACTGATAGAAAATGTCATGGTTTTCATTTGTGGGTAATAATCTGGCTTAAGGCTTATTTTTAAGCTGCAAGCATTTGACTGGAAAAAGTTGTACCCTGTCAACAAACCTGGTGTCTAGACTAAGCTGCAGCACTACACTAAGAAAATCATTATTTAAAAATGAAAACCTGATTTGATACAGATGCCGAAAGATTTAAAAAAAAAAAAATTCCAACTCCCCTACTTCTTCCAACCTCTTTTGTTCAGAACCTGAGAGTAATCACTTTTCTGTCAATGCAGAGGGTCCTCGACTCACAACAGTTTAATTCATATGGCGCATCAGAACGTGATTTTCCATGTAAGACGGAACATACCTGTGATTTTCCATGAATAAGCATGTACATCACTTACCTATGCCAACAAAGTAATAATCTAGGACATAATACATTTCTATGACACAACATAATTAGAACTAAAAAAACACATGGAAGACATGAATATAATACATATAATAAAATGTAATTGTTTTAAGCTGCTTGTATATTTATTGCCAGTGACGTCATTGGCTCTCAGTCGATGAGATGACAAAATTTAGCTCTTGTCACTTTTGCAGTACTCAAAAGCAGCAGTATATCAGGGAAAAAAAAAAGAAAACAAAGGTGAGTTTGTTTTTCTTTTTATTGGGTATTCACCAACTTTATAGTTTAACAAGAAAATGTTCTTATCTCTTACAGGGAGACTCACTATGTATACACATATGTACCCATTTTAGGGTACATAAAATGCAAGAAACAAAGGTCAGTGATGAAGAACATGTGTAAGTGGAAAAAAGACTAATGAAAATCTCATTGTAGGTTGAGGCTTACTATATTGTAGAAATGTATATACAAGGTAAATAGTTTACCATTCATCTAAACTAATATCTATAAAATTTCCACAGATCTGGAGAAGTAATACCATGACTTGAATTTATCAACTGTATCCTATCTTTTTGTTTAGCACAGCGTCACTAACAAACTACAAATATAGAAAAGGCATTAAAATATAATTACTACATCTTAACTGATTTATTTCTGCTACCCACAAAGATGTTACTCTGACTCACTTTCTTTCTGTATGTCTGCATTAATATTGCTCTTGTAATATTAGCCAAAATGTTTTGGCAAGCATGAACTTTCGCGCCTACATAACAAAAAAATGGAGTGTTCAAAAGATGGTTATGACATGACACCAGTTTTAATTTAACTACCTTCACTCATCAGCAATGTTTATTGTTTTAAAAAGTGATAAGAATTGTAATAAAAACTAAACATATGAATGGGAATTTATACATTTTCTTTATTCATGAGAATTGACAACAAAAATATTAAACACTATTAGATTGCTAATTAGAATGGTTGGCAAAACATCGGCTACTTTGCCAATTGATTTGTACTTTATAAAATGGTATATAATAAGGAGAGGCATGGTGAAGTAATGGATAGTGGCTCTGATTGAGGAATTGGAGAGTCTAGTTCAAATTCCAGTCAAATCCATTACATTCACTTATGTGCTAATACCCTTTGAAAAGGTATGAATCCTCTTCTTCTCCTCCCAGCTATGGTAAATAGCAGGACAGACCAGGTTTTATAGGCTTGGATCTACTGATCTACTGCAGAAAGAAGTGGTAACCTACTGCAGGAAAAAAATTTGCCTCATCAGTCATGTAATGAAAGATACATGATTGCCTCTGCATGTATCACACATAGCACATAACTGACTGATATAATAAAGATTTCCTTATAGGTGGTTCATATATTTTATTAATTTATTCTTCTTCTACATGTGACATATATCCTCAGGATATAGGCCAATCGTGGCTCTCCACAATTTCCTGGTCTTTGTCACAAAACTGTTCAATCTTAGCAAGCCATATGTTAGGCATTTTGAAAATAACTTATCTGGGATGATGTTCTAAGACAATACTTAACTTGAAATGCTGAACCAGGACTTGTTCGGAGAATCTCATAGGCATCTGAGATTTTTAATTTTTAATGCTACTTTGAATTTTAGTTTGAAATGTCCTACGTATTTTTCTATTAATTTTTCTGTGAATTTCTTCTTGAACTTTTTGTTAATATTTTTCTTTTTTTGTTTTACCCTTTTCTTGATTTTTTTTTTTTTATGGTTTAATAATTTAGTAAATGTTTTTAAAATTAATGAATAAAAAATTGTTTTCATATTTCTTTATAAATTGGTAAATGATAACTATTGCATTAGTTTTAATACAATTGTATTAGTTTTTAGAATGTTGTAAATATGAACTTATTCATGTAAATAAACAATCTAATAAATAAATAATATTTAATATTTTTGTTGTAAATTCCTAAGGACAAAAAAAATAAAATGTATAAATTCACTTTCATCATATGTTTAGGTTTTATTACAAAAACTAAACATCAACTTTTAAAACAATAAACATTGCTGAGGAGGAGTTAAAATAAAAGCAGTGTCATAGGGTAAAAATGTCCTTTCTTTGTGGGCACAAAAAACCATGTTTACCAAAACTTTTCTTAAATGGCTACACATAAAGGAAAAGATAGTTTTCTGGCAACAATTCTGACAAGCCCTTTTCCACAAGTGAAACATTACAAGCCTCTCATGTAATTTCCATGGCAAATGTTCTGCTAAACTACATACCTTACTTCCACCAGTCCTGAACTTTGCCGCTAAGATCCACCATGCCATAGTGACTAATCGTTCTCATCTCCTTTGTATTCCATTAACATGAAAGAAGTTCCACTTGGATAGCTTCTTTCTTAAACTGCTATTTAATGTCTTCTCAATATCTATAAGGGTTACAGCTATATCACGTTGAAACATTAGCTATCATATGATAATGGAAGTTAATCAATGTTGAGCTTGTTCAGTACTGAGATAGGTGGTTGCTTGTGAATACCTTCCGCTGTAAGGTGCAGGAAGGCATGGTGGACTAATGGATAGTGGCTTGGATTGAGGAATTGGAGAGCCGAGTTCGAATTCCAGTCAAATCCATTACATTCACTAATGTGCTAATACCCTTGGGAAAGATACAAAACCTCTTCTTCTCCCCCACCATCTATGGGTAAATAGCGGAACAGACTGGGTTGTATAGCCTTGGATGTCAACTGGTCTACTGCAGAAAGAAATGGCAACCTACTGTGGGAAAAAATTTGCCTTGTCAGTCATGTATCATGTATCACATATGGCTGACTGACTGAGGAGGCATGGTGGAATAATGGATAGCGGCTCAGATTAAGAAATTGGAGACAAGAGTTCGAATTCCAGTCAGATCCATTACATTCACTTATGTGCTAATACCCTTGGGAAAGGTATGAATCCTCTTCTTCTTCCAGCTATGGGTATTGGATGGCCACTGGCAGAAAGAAATGGCAACCTAGTGCGAGAAAAAAATCTGCCTTGTCAGTCATGTATCAAAAGATACATGATTGCCTAAGCATGTATCATGTATGGCACATGACTGACTGACTGAGTGCAGTAAGCTTCCATGTGCAAGTGGTGTAATGGATAATAGCTTGGAATTGGAGAGTCAAGTTAGAATTTCAGTTGATTCATTATATTCACTTATATGGAAATACCCTTGGGAAAGCTATGGATCCACCTATTCTCTCCCCAGCTATGGGTTAAGTAGTAGGACTTCTATCAGTAAATTATTATTATCTACAAAAAAATTCTTAGAATTTAAAAATATTTTCTGGCTTTAAATAACCTGAAAAGGTTGATAAGACATAAAAAACAAAATCAATCAATCCCAATCTTAACCCCTTCAAGTTTAGGGTTAACTGTTATCTTTCCTACATAACATTATAAACATCTTTCATACAATTTCTTGAATGGCTCTTTGGCCATACATTTGAAACAGTAGCTGTATGTGAACCAACCCTTACTATCTATTCTGCCTTAGCTACCTCACCCTTGTCTTTCACATCCAGTCTCTCTTTGGGTTTGTGATGTAGCCAGTGTTGCCCCCCCCTCCTTGTCTCTTGTTCCGGCTACAAGTAAAGAAAACAAAAGACTGAAAAAAGCAGGCAGAGGCTACTGCCTATTTCACTGATCTTTCTTTTTTGGTTTGTTGCTCTGCCTACCTGCCTTGGCTGGTCACTTTATTGCTTTGTTACCCTTCACTCTCTCTTTTTTTCAGTTTTTTTTTTTTTGTCTCGCACACTCCTCTTGCCCCAATGTGTTTCTTGCTGTCTTTTTGCCTTGCCTGGAGACTCTTTGTTGCTCTGTCTTCTCTCACCCTCTACCTTACTTGGTCTCTGTTTCTTTTTATCTACTTCTTGTTTTCTTTCTCTATAACTACCCCCAAACCTATCTGTCACTATCTTTATCTTCCTGATTTTCCTTCCCATCTCTCTCTCTCTCTCTCCCTCCCCATCTCTCTCTCTTTCCCTCCTTATGGCCACATCACATTGAAATAATGGCTCCTGTACAATCACCTAAATTGAGCCTGATCAGTATCTATATGGGTAAATGCTTGGGAATACCAGTTGCTGTAGGCTTGGAAGTGTGGGTGGTGTAATGGATAATGGTTTGGTATTGTGTTAATCATAGAACTGAGCTCCAATTCCAGTTTGGTTCATTATATTCACATACATGCAAATACCCTTGGGGAAACGTATGAATTCATCTCTTCATCCACCCAGCTATGGGTCAATTACTAAAACTTGTATCACTAAAACCATTATTATTACCCCCCCCCCCAAAAAAAATTGTGTACAAAATATTTAGATTTTGGCATTAAATAACCCATAGAGGTGTTGATATGCCGCTAAACCAAAACAACCAACCAAAATCTTTTTTTCACTCTCTCTTATACTGACTATAAGCAACTCACTCTCTCATTCTGTCTTTGCTGGTCTAGGCCTCTCTCTACTCTCCATCTATGTTAGATGGGTTTTTTTTTTGGTTTTTTTTTAATTTTGAGTAGTAAAAGCATGTAGAAATTTTCTCTTCAAGTTAAAAAAAAAAAAAAAAATGAATATTTATGTAAATACAATGGTACTGTTTAGTATTTGCCACTGGGGATTCATAGCAACCTCACAATTCTGATTCCAGTCATTAAAACTGTTTGTAAACTGAACACCACAAATTCTGATTCCAGTCATTAAAACTGTTTGTGAACTGAACACCACAGCTTCTACCCCCCCCCCCCCCCAAAAAACACTTACTCTCATCGTGAGGGATTCTTCCTATGAGTAAATAAAAGTGAACTAGCAAATTTGTCCTCAGATACTGCTGCTGTTTCTATTGCAAATCATGGATGATTTCATGCAGAAATGAGTTGAGTCCGATATCAATATCTCATGCTTGTCTCCCTCTCATTTTCTCTCCACCCACCTCCTGTCGTTGAACAGCTAATATTTCCCTCATTTCCTCCCTATTATCTGTAATTCTTGGAAATATGACACCCACTTCAGTTGTAACTTTTAATATGGCTACCCATTCCCATCACAACCATTGAATGCATTTTGATTGGTTCATACATAAATGGTCAGGAACATTAAAAAGGGTGGGGGTGAGTTTGGGTGCTCAGAGGTTACAGATAGTCTCCAGGTCAATGAAGCAGGATGTTAATCTCTGAACTGCTAAAACAGTTTAGCTTTATGTATGTACACATCCAGTCTTGGTTGTCCAATCGACCTTAAAGTCACATGCCACTCATAAAAGTGTCAGTTGGCATTTTATATCTGCTAGACTTGGGTAACCCGTTGGCGCCAACAATGAAAATGCTATTTCTCATCATGGAAAATAAACATTGAAGTTATCAGGTTCCAAACTTTATGCAGTTGATAGTTTAAATTTATTTTTAGACAAATGACTTTCACTATTATTTTATTGCTATTTCTATTCCATCCTGTTCTTGTTGCTTTTATTACATCACTCCGGATTAACAAACTCGTTATTATTTTAATTTTTTTTTTTTTTAATCAATTCACCCCCACCCCACCCCCCACCCACATCAAGGTGATAATGCCACTAAGATGCAAGGGGCTACTGGGAATGAAAAAGAATGAGAAGACATTAGATGAAACCAGAAACCCAATCCTGAACAGGAAGCAAGGGATAAATCTCTACTCCTTTTCAAAAGACCAGGGAGGAGTACGAATTGGATGATAGGTGAACCTATCTACTCCTATTGATGAAAGAAAAATAATCAGGTTAGAAGACACAGCCTTGCTTTTTTTTTTTTATCAATTCACCCCAAGCAAGGTGACAACACCACTTAGATGGAAAGGGGTTAATAGAAGTGAAAGAAAATGAAAAGACTTTAGAAGGAACTGGAAACCCAATCCTGAACAGGAAACAAGGGGTAAACCTCTACTCCTGTTCAAAAGACCAGGACAGAAAATAAAATATAGTAAATAAAATTATAGAGTTTAAGTAGAAGCCAGAAATCCAATCCTAAACAGGAAACAAGGGTTAAACCACTACTCCTGTTCCTGATAAGTGTAAACCAGATGATAGACAAACCAATATCAAACAGTAAATATAATTTCAGAGTTTAGGTGGATTTCACACTATTTCGAATAAATGGTTAAGAAAAAAAAAACCCATCAATACTGGAAAGACAGCAGCTACTCTGTTTTCCTGAAAAATTGTTTGAAGAGAAAGAATTATAAATTTCAACCAAAAGCACTACTAGCAGCTTGGTCAATAAATGCCAATTGTTTCCTTGTAGGGAAATGGTTAATATTTTCCATCATCTGTTATAACATTTCTCAGATAGCTCAATGACTCAGTTAAATTACTGTACTAGCAGGGGAAACAAAGTATAAATTCCATCTGAGTCTCTCTTTTTAATTAACTTGGGAAAGACATGAATCCACTTCTCCCTGGATTTTACTTTTCTTTTTTTTTTAATTGGTGTATCACCTCATGCAAAGCATGGGGTTACAGGGGAGTGGAAATAGTAATCAGAACAGTGGATAGCAATTGGCATTGTATTTAAATTTTTGCAGATTAAACTTGGCTGGAAAGTATGGAACCGGAAGGGAGTTTCACAAGGGAGAAAAGAAACTGTCAGCATAGAATTTATAGTTACATCTAGCCATCTCAAGTGTAAATTGATGAAATCTCAATGTCAGTCTAGTACTGTGCTTAAATTCAAAAAGTCTCGGTACCGTAGTGAAGAGTGCATCTGAACAATTACCATGGAAGTATTTATTAAAACAAAAGCCAGGGAATCAACTTTACAGTGGTGGTGACTCAAGCTGAGCCACCACATCAGGACCAATAATATTGCTGATTCTTCTTTGGATCTTATCAAGGAGCTCAAGGTAAATAGCAGGGGCACTGGGCCATATGTGGCAGTAATATTCTAAGCATGTAAACATATAGAGTAGCGTTTCTCGACCTTTTTACCATTGGATAACCTTTAAAATAAATTACATGTCTCAAGGAACCCCTGCACAAAAACAAAATTATATACCATATCTTTCTCATTTTATTTTCATCGTGGTTCACGTGGTAAATATCATAGTATATATTTTTGAATAACTGGTTTAAGGAAATATTTTTTGGTACTGCTAAATAAAATTCATATTGTTCATTTATAATACTTCATTAGTGAGTTTTCATTCACCCCCAAAAAATTCTAAACTCAAACGTCAAAAATAAACATCAGTAACCAATATGATATACCTATAATGTAAACAGATAATTGCTACACAAGTTATTTTATTTTTTATCCTTTACTGGCAATGTTGAAAAGACAAAAGGTAAATCAAGGCAAAATGTCCTGTAAAACAAATAAATGGGTTAAGAAAATGTTATTTTCACAGCCATTTGATAAAGTGAAACATGCTTCTCTAAATATATTCCAAATGATTGTTATATTTTTTTAATAACATAATAGGTTAGATAGGATGATGTCTGTATCACAATAACCAAGAATATATTGTGTGTGTCTAGTAATATTACGTATATGAAATTAAATAAAAAGTCAAAAGTGCATTAGCTTATCTCACCTGTTCTTGCGGAACCCTTGGGGACCTTTTGTGCAACTTTAGGGTTCCGAGGAACCCCAGTCGAGAAACACTGATATAGAGTGTAAATTCCCTTGAGAAAGGGATAATATCCATTAATTAGGGTTGCAGTGATTAATTAGTTGATAATTGGCAACTTAAATAAAGATCTTAACCCTTTGAAACCAAGTGGCCAGTATACTGGCCAATGTTTGAAAATGTATATATCCAGGAACTTTGGCACCAGCTGGGAGATCTGTATTCATCAGAGTGTCAATAATCAAAGGCTTAAAAAAAAAAAAAAAATGGAAACCCTCAAAATATTAGTTAAATTCCTTTTTACATCTATGATAACTGATATTAAGCCAAGAGACTGTTGTAATCTCTGGGACACAAAATGAGGAAAGAAGGCCTGGAGAATTCAGCACTCAAATTACATACTGAGAGCAAGAGAAAATATTGAATAACCTGCTTAATGAGCTTGTGGGAATGGATATCAGAACAGGATTTTAAAGGATGAAAAGTTACTAAGATCAACAAAAGAGAGGAAGCTGGGGAGAGCCATAGGTTCTGAATGGACATGGCATGTATGAAATCCAATTAATCAACAGCTAGAAAAATAGCTGACAACTGATTAATCAACAAATACTTATATGGCCAATTACTGATTAACAATCGATTATTCTCTACAATCCTACCAGGAATAAAACCAAGTTTGATTGTAGCTTCATTTTGTTTTGTTAGTATAATCTGACAATATGGCACCATAGTATCAAAGTTTGTCATGGCCTGTTGTTGTCATAGTAGACAAACACAACTTTCAAAAGTAGACATGAGTAGCCTAGTGGATTGAAGTGTTGGCTTGGGAATTTGGTGACCTTGTGAGTTCAATCTCCAGACTGGGTAGTACAGATTTAGACTCAGTGGAAACTGAGTGAAAAAATAACTGAGCAGTACAAAATTAAAACAAGATGAGATATCCCTAGACATGGAGAGTGAATGGTAACAATCTATTCCACATAGAATAAATAACAGTTTTGGCTCGACATAAACCTGAAGAAGGCCATTAATCCAAATGTAAATAATATTATCCCTTTTAAAAAAAATTATAATTCCATTTCTGTATATTTTATCTGGGTAAAGGCAGATGCATAAATTATATACAGTGTGACCCGGATATAAGAGATTTTCTCTGGTCCCAAATTAGAGCCTGTGTTAATGTATATATAATAGACCAAACCCGGATATAAGAGACTTCTTCTCCGGTCCCGACAACTCTCTTATATCCGGGTTACACTGTATACACACAATAACAGTCTATCCTATGACTGTCTACACACACTAAAAGGATGTATTCTATAGCTGTCATCACAGATAATTGGTCTATTCTACAACTGTCATTGCACACTAAAATGGTCTATTTTATGGCTGTCTACACACAGGAATGGTCTATTCTCCAGCTGTCATCAGGTACTAAAACAGTCTATTCTATAACTGTCTACACTCAGGAATGGTCTATTCTCGAGCTCTCATCACAAAGGATCATTTATGTGGCTGTCTCCACACAAGACCAAATAGAATAGACCAATCTATTCTAGAGCTATCATCACACACTAAAATGATCTATTCTATAACTGTCTCCACACAGGAATGGTCTGTTGTATGGCTGTCATCACACACTAAAGCAGTCTATTCTATGACTGTCTACACACAGGAACAATCTATTCTATGATGAAACAACAGTAAGTTAAACTTATTTACAATATCTTCTGCACTGTAGTGTTTTGGTCATGGTAACCTCTGACCTTCTTCACTTTAGACATGTTGCAAGAGAGTGCTTGCCTTACTGGTTATCTGATTCTTGTAACTTTGTACTAGAAAAAGAGAAACTTACTCGGTAATTCAATGTATAACATATTTTCTTTCCTTGGGTAGCAATGGTTATTTCTGATTTGCTTACTCCTAGAAAGTATGAAAAATGGATAATATTTCCTTCAAACTTTGCTTTTGTGACAAGGATAATGTTAATTTTGAAAGTTCCATATTCCCATTGAGAAAACTAGAGAATGTGAACGTTCTTTATGCAAAGTAGGAAGAAAATGACATAGGATTCAAAAGTAGCATTTACTTATTCTAGGATTACACAAGAGAGACCACAAAAATTTTAGAAGTGAGTAGTTTTTCATGTTTTACGCTTATACTGTAAATTACTTTCATGAATCAGGCCCCAAATATAATCTCGTATCAGGTTTTCATTATACAATTCTTGGTAGCATCCAGTATATTATTGGTGGAAGTATTCACCTTGCACCTCTGTGTATGCTTCTATGTTCTTCTTGAATTTATCAAAATCGGCATCAAGGATATGAACTTTGAGCAACATCCTGCCATTTTGCCATAGTTCTTCACCAGGGTTTCAAAAAGTTCCCCATAGTTTTCGGCCTTGTGATTCCCCTGGAAACCCTGAACCACTGCAACAAAGCTGTTTCATGCTGCTTTCTCTGTCCTTGTAAGTTTCTGTGGTAATTTATTGCACTCTGATCTTTATTTGTGTTTTGATGAAGACACCAGCTTTGAATTTTGCTGCAGACAGCTTAGAAGGGAACATATACTTTTACTACCTACAGTATTAGTCCAAAGCATTACTCTGCCTCCCTACTGTTGTTCTTTAAGTCGAGTAGGTTGACCCCACCACACACTTTTAAAAAAAAAAAGTTTGTTGTCAGTTGTTGCAAAATTTGAAAGACTATTATCTTGCTGTTCCATGATGCTTTCTCTACCTTGGTGAGCTTCTTCGGATATTCCATGCACTCTATGTTCTTTATTTATGGTCCAATGAAGACTTTTGCTGCCAGATAGCTTAGGGAAGAAGTCTTGGAGGTACTTGAAGGCTGCAGACTCCTTATCTAGAGCTGTGACAAATTGTCTAACAAGGTGCAATGGTGTACAGCAGTGGCTCCCATTTGACGTTGTTCCTCCCAACACTGAACTTAGTTCACTGTGGCCAGTTCCACCTCTGGTAGTATGTGGCAATGTCACTGTGTCTCAAAGGCATAGATAACACAGAAACTAGATAAAGCCATCTTGGAGCCTCATCAGGAAGGCCACCATTTTTTAAGTCTTTGATAACCTCACAGCTATACTCTTCATATTTCAAGACATCTAGCAAGATCTTGACACTGCTGTATTCCTCTTTGAGCTGCACCAAATGAGTTAGGGGAAAAGATGTATACATGTTCTTGTTATGAAGCAACACAGCTTTGAGGCTCTTGGATGAGTTGTCGATAAAGAGGTGACACTTGCTGGCAATATTGCTGTCTTATATGGTCTGGAGGTCCTCGACAAAATCCAGAGGGATATGCAATGTGATAGGTCCTGATCTGGCATATAGTCTACAGTCGCTTTCTCACAGACATGCCGTGGCTTCCCCCTGTCTCTTCTACAAGTATTTTCACGGCAACTGTTCTGACAAGCTACTTTCGCTGGTTCCCAGACTGCATGAATTTAAGCGAGCTACTTGGTTGGCATCTCGGTCCCACTCTTTCTCTGCAATTCTAATTGCCTTGAACAGACTGGTCACATTGTAGAAGAAGCAAAGATGATCTTGACAGATGAAAGTGTGTGACTTGCAGATCAGAGAAAGCATCACCAGTGTTTTTCAAGTTTTTTTCATCTAACAAATTCCACTGTTTGTGTCTCAACATCAAAAGCTCGTCATTAGAATTTGTGAGACGAAGATTTATGATCAGGTAGTAGTGGTATTTTTGGTTGGAGTAAGATAGGTTTGATAGTAATTCAATTGATGTTTGCCAGATCAACAAGACAAAATAAAAGGTCAAAATATAGCAAAAATAAAGATTAGGAGAGTCAAAGAAAATTATTAAATATTAGTAACAATCCTTCCTAAAACCTCTGTCCCATAATAGTTGTGACATTTGCAATCTCTCATGAAGACAAAAATAAAGATTGAGAGTCAAAAATATTATTAAATATTAATTACAATCCTTCTTGAAACCTCTGTCCCATAATAGTTGTGACATTTGCATACCCATTTCATAGAGCAGATGTACCAACAATTATGGGACAGATGTAGTATTTCAGTAGAAGTTTGAAAGATCAAGGAGACAAAAGAAAAGCTAAAATAAAGATTAGGAGAATCAAAGAAAATTATTAAATATTAATAACAATCATCTGTCCCATAATAGTTGTGCCATTTGCATACCCATTTCATAGAGTTGATGTACCAACAATTATGGGACAGATGTAGTATTTCAGTAGAAAAAATTATTAAATATTAATTACAATCCTTCTTGAAACCTCTGTCCCATAATACTTGTCACATTTGCATACCCATTTCATATATTAAATGTATCAACTATTATGGGACAGAAGTAGTAAATCCTTAATTGTTGCCTAAATTTCTTGGATGAAACTTTTCAAAATTTCCCATATAATTTGTGCTGCTATCTTAACCTATCTTTTTTAATAACTTAATCAGCATATCACGCCATGGCATAATGGTTAATAGTCACGTACACAGTTACGGTCAGGAGTTCAGTGCCTCCGAAACTGTGGCTTTGTTCCAAACCAAGCTCGGTATTGGGTACCCGAAATTCATAGCCTTGTGCCAAACTGAACTTGGTGAATATTCTAATAGTGAAGCTTGTTTAGCTTTGAATTACAGATCACAGCGACAGTCACGGTAACAGGTTGAAAATTGGAAAAGGGGAGTTTGCTCTCTGAACTGCTACAACAGGGGTCAGGAACAAAGGTCAGAAGACGACTTTGAATTGTTTGGAAACTTATATATTTGAAGCTATTCTTTAATATTAATTCTTTTGCCTCCATTGATATTTTTTTTTTTATTTCTTTTATTTTTTAGACACTTTTAAAACCAATGTCAGATCAGATGGTTTTGACAGTTGGTTATCACAGCATTTCGTATTGCTTTTGATGATTTTGTTGCAAAAAATACATCGAATGGGTGGGGGACATAGTGGATACAGACATTGATTAAAAAGTATTGTAGTCACCTAGTGGCCATGGACTCTATCTCTAAATTGGGAAGTGAAATTTTTTTTCTTAAACATTTCACACCATACGAGGCAAAAAACAGACTAAGGTCCAAGAAGTTACTAAGAGTGAAAGAAAACGAGAAAACATTATTAAAGAAAAAGAATAATAAAAGAACAGGATTGTAAGAAGATGACAATTGACATTGCATTTAATTTTTGAATATAGTATTTGGCAGAAAAGTAAGAAGATGGAAAAGTGTTTCACAAGTTAAAAAATGTGAGAGAAGAAATTATTAGCATAGAACTTAGTTACATCTAGCTATTTCAACATTAAAATGATGAGACCTAACTGCCAATCTAGTACTGCACTTTAATTCATAAAATTGAGGTACCAACAAGGAAAGCTCATCAGAACAGTTACCATGAAAATATTTATAGAAAAAGCAGAGGGAAACTGTTACAATGGTCTGAAAGTGATTGAGGTGCCAAGTCAAGACTGTTAACATTGCAGATTCTTCTTTGGCTACAAAGAATCTCTAGATACATAGGAGAAGCACCAGTTCAGATGTGGCAACAATACTCAATACGCGGGTGAATGTTAGACTTATTGCTCCTGAATAATAATAACCAAAACGAAGGTTGAAAATGAACGATAATATTTATAACAGGAACAACATACAACATTCGCCAGCGGTGTGTAGTAAGTAATCAACTGCTAGAAGCGAATTAAGGTGAATCACAGAGTGAAGATATTCACTAACCTCCCCACACAGTCAAATTTGGCACAAGGAATAAATTAATGTGGGGTGAACCGTGCTCGTAGGCTCGGGCAAAAATTCCCCACAGACCAAGTATACACGGGGTCGGGGTAGCTGTCTACAATACCCAGATAAGACTCTACTCTTTGACATAGCGCCGTCTGGGTTCCTGACAAGCCCACTGGGAAGTGAATTCTACAGTGGATCAACATACAGTATATTCCACTGTATTTATAAGGATTGGGACATAATCATTATGGTCCATTGGTACGTGATAACACTTATAAATGTGAAAAATAGATTCTGGCAAGAAAAACTGTCTAGGATGACACAGCGAACTAGCTTTCCCAGAGGCCCACTTAGCCATTGAATTGATATAATCATTCCAATTCCTATCAATGGAAAATGTTAAGACTGATAAGGTACATTGAGTCACTCTCTTGACGGTTAGCATCAGCCATAATGATAGAAGGCAATCAAGAATGTTGTTTGATAGAAATTAGAAACACAGTAGGTCTGAGAAACAAAAGAAAATGCAAACAAACAAGAAATGACTTAAAATGGACAAAAAAACAACACAAGATATCACCAAAATGTATTAAAAAATAGACACCTGATGATGGCCAGATGGCACTTGACTGAAACGTTGTTCTACAAAATTATCTATAAGAATTCAAGATGCAGGCAATCATTTGGATAAATTGAAATTAAAACAAAATCTCCTCAATCTCCAAAATTTTAAATGCATTTGTTTGATAAGGTCAATATTAATGCATTTGCATATTCTATATATCTTTATTGTAAATCAGTGTTTCTCAATATTTTTACCCTTGTGTAACCGTTAAAATGAATTACATGTCTCAAGGAACCCCTGCGCAAAAACAAAATTATATACCATATCTTTCTCATTTTATTTTCATCGTGGTTCACGTGGTAAATATCGTAGTATATATTTTTGAATAACTGGTTTAAGGAAAAATTAATACTTCTTTGTCAAATTTTTTTGGTACTGCTAAATAAAATTCATACTGTTTATAATATTTCATCAGGGACTTATCATTCACCCCCAAAAAATTCTAAACACAAAAGTAAAAAATAAACATAAGTATCCAATATAATATATCTATAATGTAAACAACTAAAACAGATAATTGCTACATCAGTTTTTGAATGTTGAAAAGACAAAAGGTAAATCAAGGCAAAATGTCCCGTAAAACAAATAAATGGGCTAAGAAAATGTTATTTTCAGAGCCATTTGATAAAGTGAAACATGCTTCTCTAAATATATTCCAAATGATTGTTATATTTTTTAATAACATAATAGGTTAGATAGGATGATGTCTGTATTACAATTAGTGACTGTCATTGTATTTAAATATTTGCAGATTAAAGTTGGCTGGAAAGTATGGAACCGGAAGGGAGTTTCACAAGGGAGAAAAGAAACTGTCAGCATAGAATTTATAGTTACATCTAGCCAGCTCAAGTGTAAATTGATGAAATCTCAATGTCAGTCTAGTACTGTGCTTAAATTCAAAAAGTCTCGGTACCGTAGTGAAGAGTGCACCTGAACAATTACAATGGAGGTATTTATTAAAAAAAAAAGGCCAGGGAATCAACTTTACAGTGGTGGTGGTGGTGGTGACTCAAGCTGAGCCCCCAAATCAGGACCAATAATATTGCTGATTCTTCTTTGCATCTTATCAAGGCGCTCAAGGTAAATAGCAGGGGCACTGGACCATATGTGGCAGTAATATTCTAAGCATGTAAATATATAGAGTAGCGTTTCTCAACCTTTTTACCATTGGATAACCTTTAAAATAAATTACATGTCTCAAGGAACCCCTGAGCAAAAACAAAATCATATATCATATCTTTCTCATTTTATTTTCATCTTAGTTCATGTGGTAAATATCATAGTATATATTTTTGAATAACAGGTTTAAGGAAAAACTGTCAAATTTTTTCAGTAAGACTAAATAAAATTCATATTGTTCATATATAATATTTCATCAGGGAGTTTTCATTCACCCCACAAAAATTCTAAAATCAAACGTAAAAAAATAAACATCAGTAACCAATATCGTGTACCTATAATATAAATTTAAGCAGAATGAAAACTGATAATTATTAAAAGAAAAAACTTTAGTTCCAATGAATGATTTATTTTTTATGTAAATATCTTTGTCACTCCTTAATTTGAGTAAAAACAGTGCAAAGAAGCTTGAAACGCTTAAGAATTAAAACTTCAAATTTCCATAAAAATAAATCCTTCGTTGGAGCTACAAGTTCTTTCTTTTAACTATGAAAACAGATAATTCCTGCATCAGTTTTTTTTATTTTTTATCCTTTACTGGCAATGTTGAAAAGACAAGGTAAATCAGGTAACACCTGTTCTCACAGAACCCTTGGGGACCTTTTGCAGGACCTTAAGTTTCCGGGGAACCCTGGTTGAGAAACGCTGCTGTAGATATTCTCACAGTAACTGTTGTTGTAATTCCTCAACATTAACAAGTGTCAATCTTATTTTTGATTTGAACTGTTGACCAATAACTTAAATAAAGTTCTGGTGAAAATGAAAGTAAATGTTAGTCAAAAATGAATCATAATAATGGCTGACAATGCTTCATCTAATAAAACTGAAGATGAAAGTAATTACTAGTTAAAAATGAACCAATAGTGCTTGATGTAATGAAAAGAATGAAGATATAAGTAAATATCAATAAAAAGGTTTATAAAATTTTGACTGTTCTTCATTTGAAGACAGTTTTTTCTTCTTTATTTTTCTGTCATTTTTCTTTCATTTTCTCCTCCTTTTTTAAATCATTTAATCCCAAGCATGGCAATAAATGCCACAACGATAAAAAGGGTTACTGAGAGTGAAAGAAACCAGGAGGACAGTAAAAAGAACATGCTTCAAGGAGCCAGATGACTATTGGCATTGCATTTATATTTTTGAAAATAGTAGTTGACAGGAAAGCAAGAAGTGAAGGAGACAGAATGATCAAGGAACATGGGAGAAGGAACGATCAAGAAGTGCATGAGACAAGACTATAAGCATAGGGTTTATTATTACATTCAACAGTAAAATATGAGACCTAACTGCCAATCTAGTTTTGTGCTTCCTAATCTTCATTATACTAAACTTAGTATGGTATGATACTAAATCTTCTAAGGACTCAGGATTTTGAATGATGATTTTCAAACTAGTTGTCTTTTTTTTCTTGGCCTCAAAAACTTGATCTCTGACTAAATTGTGGAATAATGTAACAGATTGCCATGTACAAGCTCTCCTGCAAGCTACTGTATTTGTTCTGTATATTAACTTCTGTTTTACTTGTAGAAGAGAACTGCAAAAGTAGCCTGAAGCAATTTTCTCTTCAGGTGGTTGAAATTACTTTTGGAAATGGACAACTTCTAGGTATAGGCTTGTAATAAATTTTGTAAATTGTAGCATTGTATTCAAAATACAGGTAACCATTTTATGCTTCCCCCTCCAACCTTTTTTTTTTTTTTTAGCAGTTGAGACTCACTGACAACAAACACAGAGAAATATTCGGTACTTAGAGATTTATGCCTTTATTAATATTGGTTAACAAATTCAAAGTAGACTGTTCCCCTCCCTAGTTTTTGTGTATGAACAATTCCCAAATTGCTCATGTCTGATAATTGCACAGTTCTCTGGGTTATTTTTCATTCGCTAGATTTTTGTATCATTTCTTGTGAAATCTTTTTGGCTTTATTTTTCCTGTTTTCTTTTGTGATTATTTTTCTTGTTTTCCAAAGTTTTTTCACTTTTTGCCTCACGTCTGCTTTTTCATTCCTCTATCACCTCCTTTTTCCCCTCATCTCCATTATCCCCTCTTTTTTCATTTCTTTTCTATTTCATTCTTCCATTTATTTTCATTCTTTTCCTCTGTCATTCTTCCATCTATTTTCATTCATTTTTCTTCATCATTCTTCCATCAAATTTCATTCCTGTTTCTTCATTCTTTGATCTACTTTCATTCCTTTTCTCCTTCAACCGCACATCTATTTTCATTCTCTTTCCTCCTTCCATCAATTTTCATTCTTCCATCTATTTTTATTCCTTTTCTCCTTCATCCTTCCATCTGTTTTCATTCACCTTTTCTCCTTCATTCTTCCATCTGTTTTCATCCACTTTTCTCTTTCATTCTTCCATCTATTTTCATTCCCTTTTCACCTTCATTCTTCCATCTATTTTCATTCCTTTTTCACCTTCATTCTTCCATCTATTTTCATTCTCTTTCCCTCTATATTCTTTCCTGTTCATTCTTACATTTATTTTCATACCTTTTCTCCTTCATTCTTCCATCTGTTTTATTCCCTTTCCTCCTTCATCTATTTTCATTCCCTCCTATTCTCTATTCCTCCCATCTATTTTCATTCCCATTTTCTTCATTTCTTTACTGTTTGCTATCATTTTTCTTTCTTTAATTCTTTCACTCTTCTGTTTTTCATTTTTTTAATTCCCTCAGATTTTTCCTTCCTGATCACTTTCTTCTTGATTCTCCCTCATTTTTTATTTGTTTCATTGATTTTTCTTGTTCAAAGTTTTTTCTTCTACCTTTTCTTCTACCTTTTCACACAATATTGTTTATAGACACAATTTAAAAAAAAAAATTTTACTAAATTTTACAAGTTTTTATTTCTCTAAAATTTCCAGACAGTCTTGCTGCGTTATTCTTGCTGACTCTCATGCAAGCACAATTCTTCCATTCAAAGAGACCAACTTATGTATAAATTCAAAATGGCTGACAGTAGCTTTCTATCTTCACAATATCTTTTTATTTACCTATAAAAATTAGTTTTCATTCTCAGAAGACTAAAAGAAATTAGTATTGTTTTGAAATTTGTTCCTTTAGTTTGTAAAAAATGTTTTGGGATTTTTTTTTTTTCAAGTTATTAATGTTGTTTACATTTCCAGTGACCTTGCAGTTACTTCTTCTGGTAAAGATTGTGCATAAACAAACACTAAACAAAGCCTTAATATGTATGTCTTGAATGGGACCTAAAGGTAACAAATTTGGTGAGGCCAATTTAGACTAATTGTGTGTCCTCTAACAAAATTTATTGGAAAATTTTGACAATCTTCAAATAAATGAATTCAAAACATACATTGATTTTATAGATGAGTCAACCTAAAAATCTTGAAATCGGGAGATTCAGATCTCTAACTTCAGAAAAATGAAGATTTTATGAAAACAGTTACAAAACCGAGGGAGTTCAAAAACAGACCTAAAACTGTTCACTAAAACATTGTTCTGTAGGGACATTAATATTAATAGATAAAAATATATAATAAATATTATTAAATAAAATAAAACAAATAACATTAAAACATGGTTTAAAATAAAATAAATAAAACCAAAATAATAAAAGTTATCCCAGCATGCAACAGAAACTTTTCCTGCCTGAAAACAGACTTTGCCCCCAAAAATGCTGAACTCATTCTCTTTACTATCAACCCTCGGAGGTTCAAGAGGTCCATCTACTCTCCTTGGCACCTTGCTTGTCATAAGATCAAGTAACTTTCTTCCTCGATCCCATGCAACCTTAAAACACATAACTTAAATGCACACACACCAGTACACAAAATAATTAAAATTATGATTTTAATTTATAATTTAACGTGCTTTTAGTGTTGTTTCCTTGTATGTTTTTATTCCTGTGAACACAAGGCTATCCCTGTTGGCATGATGTGAATGACTCCACAGTTCTTTGAACTCACAGCGGTTATTTCGCTCAAATGAAGGCATGATTTCAGACCAACATTTATAACCATTTGTAAACAAACTCTGCTCCAGAAAAATGTTATCTCCATAATTAAATGAAGAATCATGGCCCCCATTTTTTTTTTTTTTGCAACAAATATGGTCTAAATAGAAAGTATTTCACTCAAGTGCTCTTTTATTAAGGAAAGCTCAATAATTTATTTACTGGGAGAATCTTGGAAAAACTGGCAGACATGGCAGAAGACCAAGACTTAACAATTAACCAGGAGAGAAGATTAGTTACAAACTTGGGGGACTGGGATAAAGAGCTAAAAAACATGTCTGATTACATATGCACTGATAGACAGAACTCAGAAAAGGAGAGAAAAATCCATTCTTCAACAAATTACTAACCTTCTTTTGTGTGTGAGAAAGTGAATGATAAATTTTTTTAAAAACTTGTAAAGATATTAAGTTATCAGTTTGTTACAGGAGACATCAATTTGTGGCTGTGTTGTCTTGTTTGTTGAACTGAAATATTAAAGTCAACACTCAGAGGCAACAGGCTGTTTCATGCTGGATGCAATCATCAAGCTGCGGCCTGACAATTGCGTCCAGCATGAAACGGCCTGTCGCCTCTGAGTGTTGACTTCAATGTCCACTTTAATATTTATATACGCTCAATCTCTGATATTGAGCACTTTATCCCATAAATATAGCATGCCTTTAAACAATATTTCATTATATATATATATATATATATATATATATATATATATATATATATATATGTAGTTACGAAAAATTTGGTAATCCGTATAGGTAGTTCCAAGGAGAATGAAATACTGAGAGCTCAATGTAAATTCAGATCTAATAATTTAAAGAAAAAAAAGACCACTTTAAGGCTCCATGTAATAATTTATTTCACCATAGTCCTTTTAAAGGACGCTGGATCATCAGACTTCACTTCCAAATGGTGAAACGAAAAATGAAATGAACATTTACACTTTTGACAGGTAGTATTAACTTTATGTAATTTAACAGAGAGGGCAGTGAGGAGTGGTGTGATAGATTATTACATGGAGCTTTAAAGTGGTCTGTTTTTTCTTTAATATATATGTGTGTGTAGTAGTAGGTTGTAGTGAAGATATTATTGTGGTTGTAGGAGGGATTTTTTATAAACAGGAAATATAGCAGTAGCAGGGCTGGCACAAGGTATTGGCAACTCAAGCATCCAATACAGATGTATGTGAAGAAATACATCTATAACTTGACATGGAGTTATCACCTAAACCTTGATTTGATATTTAGACTGTATAAAAGCAGTTACATACAGAGTGCTATGGATAAATTGCCATCTAAATTATACAAAAAAGAAAATAACACTGACATTTCATTTTAACAGATATATTGACCAGAATTACACAAAAATATCTTGAAATACTAAAGAGTAAATTCATTCAATAAAGTTGCCATTGGCCTCAACCACGGCCTCCAGACAACTTTGGAATCTTCTGCAACTCTTCTGGATGATCTCCTTGTTTAAGTTGGTGAATGCTGATATAATCTTTGCCTTCAGTTCATCTTTGGTGTTTCAAGGAGTTTTGTTGGTATCTCACTAGACTGCACCCCACACATAATAATCAAGGGGGTTGCAATCTAGGGACTTAGGTGACCAGATATAAGGGGTGATGTGGTTACAGAAATTGTCTGGGTTCTCTTGCTTGTGTGGTATGACACAGAGGCTTGTTTCCAGACATAGGGTCTTCAGCAGCCACCCTCTTGACCCAAGGCAGCACTAACTCCTCAAGGCACTTGATGTACTCCTGTGTGTTGAGTATGAGGCCTTGGAGGAAGATGAGTGGTGGCGTAACATCGCTACCACTAGTGATCATTCCAAAGACCTTCGTAATCACCATTAGACTCATCCAACTCTTTCTGAATCTTCTGCATTATTTGACACCCAAACACTCTGAAATGTTTGTACTGAAGCTTCTGGCATGAATGCCAAGAAGTACAGCATTCTGTTTCCAAATTTCTGGCAGAGTGAATTGTGTCACGGTGCTCTTTTTCTCACAAACAGTGCCCACTTGGCCCTGTGCAGTTGACAACATCAAAAACAAACAATGCACAAGTGCGAAATTAAAAATATAAAATGGTGACAATTTACCCATTGCACACTGTGTGTGCGCGTATACTAATTTTCATATAAAGGGTGTTCCAATAACTTGGACTGATTTTAAATGTGAATTAACTTTAAGTGTCTAATTTTTTCTTTTTCTTTCAGATTCAACAACTTAAGACTTTGGCAATTTCAACCATGGAAAGATTAACAATCAAACAATGTGTTAAAGTTATTGAAGCTGATTGCAAAAATGGAAGTTCAGACAGAAATGCATGTTGCGTAGTTTAATTTTTTTGGTCGACCAAATGAGAGTGCAATTGGAGATTATGTAACGTTGTTGTGGCGAGGTTTAATTCCTGCACGCAATGATGAATAGAGGTGTCTGGATTTTTGGCCACATTCTCGTGCACTAGAGCAATGTTTTCTGTTGAATGGCATAAACAAGCATGCAATGGTGTTTCCACATCTGCCACTGACCCAGTTTGTTTGAATTTATGAACAATTTTTACAATTGCACTCTTGAAACTTTAACACACCGTTTGATCCTTCCAGGGTTGAAATTGCCAAAGACTTGTTAAATCTGAAAGAAAAAGAAACAAAAAAACATATGTTTAAACTTAATTCGCATTTAAAATTGGTCCAAAAGTTATTGGAACCCCCCCCCCTTTATTACAAAGGCCAACAGTAACTCAGGGTAGGGGTTTACAGACAAAATTGTAATGCTGAATGAGGTGTGATATAAATGAAAGAGAAGGTGAAGGAAGTGAACATTATGAGGGTAAGGTGGAAAATGATAACTTGGAAAACTTAATACTGAAGTGATTGAAGTAAGCTCCCACGTGGGATTAATTGCTCTTGGGAAAAACATCAGGACACTGACATTTAAAATGCGGAGGAAGTGAGGGTGATTCAACTCTGTGGAAGCAGCATGACCTGTTCTAGCTGGTAGAACTAAAAAGTAGAATTCATCTCTACATTCTCCATGAAACTAGCGATAGTTATAATATTTGGCTCTCAGTGCCTCGTTCATTAGACCAAAGAGATGGAAGTCTGAAGGTACTAAGCTAAGTGGTGATGAGGAAGTGAAAACTGCTGTAAAGGATTGGTGACATCAGTAGCAGGTTAAGTTTTACAAAGCTGGTATATGTTGTAACGTAAGGTTACTGAATAGAATAATCACATGAAGGTTTGTTAATGAATGATAATACTTAGGACAAGAACAACACATATAAGATTCGCCAGCTGTGCGTAGAAGTAGTAGTCAACTGCTAGATGTAAGTCAAGTGAATTCCACAATGAATCTCCAACTGCAGACCAACATACAGTATTTACTACTGTATTTATGGGAATGGTGGCATACCTGTTATCATCCATAGGTATGCTACAACAGTACACATGCCCTCATTCGTAGGTGGAACACTGGTATGAAAAGAGGTGGAGACTATGTTGAGAAGTAGAGATGTGAACCTGTGATGTATAGCTATATATGTATATGCATGATACATTTGATTGTGTTGCTTATTTCTTATATAATAAAACAAACTGCATTACTTTTTGACTCACCCTTGTAGCTTGGCTTTTGCAGGAGTAAAAGTTACAAATCACTTATTTCACCCCGTCCTGGGTATGACTATAAACTACATCTGCGTCCAGGGTAAGATGATAAACCATGTCCAACAGCAAGGCCTCTGATCAGGAGGTTTTGAGGAGCATGGAACCACCTCTTAATTGCTGGTGTTCCCAGGTCCACTCTGGCCCGGAGTGGTAGCACCTGTTAGAGTCCCAGCTATGGGCAAATAGCTAACCCCGAAACTGAGGTAAAAAGCATTATAAAAGTGTAAAAATAGGTTTCAATACCAGAAATACTTTGTAAAAAAAAGTATTACCAGAAATACATTTTTGAAGAAAAAAACTATTACCAGCAATATATTTTTGAAAAAAAAAAATATTACCAGCAATACGTTTTTGCAAAAAAAAAGTATTACCAGCTATACAATTTTGAGGAAAAAAATATTATCAGGAATAGATTTTTAACAAAACAAAAATATTACCTGGAAAAAAAAAGTCGGCATTAAATAACCCATTGAGGCTGATATGCCATAAAACAAACCAAACCAATATATACTGAGATAGACAGATAGATAAAAAATATTACTAGCAATAAAAATCTTCTCGACATTAAATAACTCATTGAGGTTGATATGCCATAAAACAAACCAAACCAATATATACCGAGATAAACAGATAGATAAAAAATATTACTAGCAATAAAAATCTTCTCGACATTAAATAACCCATTGAGGCTGATATGCCATAAAACAAACCAAAGCAAACCAGTTATTTCACCATTGTTAGACTTTGCTCTAACAGTTCAGAGATCAGTTGCATGTCAAAGAATAAATGAAAACCGTTTCTAGAGAAAAAGATAAGATTAAAGATAAATAAAGAAACAGGTTTACTTTCTGGATATAAGGAGACAATTCTTTTTTTTTCATCATTGCACTCCAAGCAAGGTGGGAATGCCACTAGTATGAAGGAGGTTACAGAGAGTGAAAGTGAGTGAAAAGACTGAGGATAGTAAGCACCTTTGTCTGGGATTATTGCTAACAGTGCTTATCTGCTAGTAGTAAGTTCAATCCTCATTGGGTGCTCGCAGTTATAACTATATTTAGTATAGACAATAAGGATACTAAACATAGAATAGACTGTGCCTGAGTTAGGTTGAACCAACACCACAGATTGCTTGAAAAACAAAATGTTAAACTGAAAACTCGAGTTATATTCTTAAATAGCCTTATAAGATTGACTTTCATGTGGATGTCATGTGTAGCACTATACCCATTCAGAAATATCTAAACTGTCAGCTGTATACAATTAATATTATCAATACCATAAAAAATTTGATATTAAAAAGCCAAGAAAAGTTGACATTATTCAGTATTTGTGTGTTTCTACGGGACATAAAATAGAGCACTTGTTTTTTTTATTATTATTAAATAATAAGCAGTTCCACCACCACACACTGATGCCAAATTAGAACATTCATATGTTTTTGTTGGCATGGATAAACTAGTATCAATAGGTATCTCAGTGTAGGGTAATGGTTAACAAGGCTAGTCTGATTGACTATTACTATTGGTTTAGGACTTTCGTACTTGCTGAGGGCCGAGTACAAAACTTGACACTAAATAGCGCAACAAGAGGTGACATGCCATAAAATCAACCAACCAACCATCAGTAAAAAGTAGTGAGTTTGATTCTCACTGAGTGCACTATATAAAATACAGTATTGAAATAGCTCAACAAGAGTAGTCTGTATCTGTCTATATTTCTGAGATGAGGTATTATGTACAATATTTACATTATTCGGACTATTGTCCTCATCTTTGTCACCATATTTATTACAACTTTTTAACATTAGTTCATTGCCCGATTTACGTGTCAATGAGTCATCCTAAGGGTCTTTTCTTAAAAGATAATTACAAATACCGTAATTCCCTATGTATAAAACATATTTCTTTTATAAAATAATAAGCAAAATTAGGGTGGGTATTATGCACAGCTACAAAAAAGTCTCTGTCTATAATTCCGAGATGACGTATTATATACACTATT
Source organism: Acanthosepion esculentum (assembly GCA_964036315.1). Lineage (NCBI taxonomy): Eukaryota > Metazoa > Mollusca > Cephalopoda > Sepiida > Sepiidae > Acanthosepion > Acanthosepion esculentum. Next base: position 50,126 of record CAXIWW010000525.1, on the reverse strand, counting down.
TACATTATTCTGACTATTGTCCTCATCTTTGTCGCCATATTTATTACAACGTTTCGGCCGTTGTACGCTCCAGCCTTCTTCAGGTGATTGGAATGTCGAACTGAACCGTTTATTTCACTCAATGGGGTAGACTGTTCTAGTTCCACGTGCATGTCAGTTATCTCCTGTTAATTCCCCTCTCCAAGTTCTCCACTGCCTTAACCAGGTATTGAACTCACACTCTTTGTGTCCTGTCACTGGATCTAACTAACGCCTTTATCCACTGTGCCACATGTCCTTGAGGCTAGTCTGATTGACTATTACTATTGGTTTAGGACTTTCGTACTTGCTGAGGGCCGAGTACAAAACTTGACACTAAATAACCCAACAAGAGGTGACATACCATAAAATCAACCAACCAACCATCAGTAAAGAGTAGTGAGTTTGATTCTCACTGGGTGCCATATATAAAATACAGTATTGAAATAACTCAACAAGAATAAGCATGTTGTAAAGTCAACCATTGTAGGTGTCTTGAGTGAGCTAGACCATTAGTAATGAGTAGTGAGTTTGATCCTCACTGGGTGTTCTGTACAAAGTTTTACATTGAATAACCTAACGTGAGTTGACATGCCATAACATCAACTAATCAATCACTGTAGGCACCTTGGCAGGGGGTTACTATTCAGTGAGGCATGTATTAATAGTTAATGAGGCTAGACTGTTTGACCGTTAGTAATGAGTTTCATCCACAGTGGCTGCCACAATACAAAAAAAAACAACATAAAATAACCGATGAGGGCTGACATGGCTTAAAGTCAACCAACCCAACAGAATATTCAAAAAAGATGATGTTGAAAAAAAATATTTCAAATAAAGGTGGCCTCCCTTGAAAATCAGCATTGAAAATCCTGGGCTTGAAAACTAACATGAGTAAAGAAATATGCAACTATCTTGGGCAAGGAGACAGAAATAAATTTACGTCAATTCTATGCAATTACAGAAAATAACCAGAAATACTGTGATTGATTTTTTTTTTTAATCACCGAGTACAGATAGGTTCTTCTGAGACAGAAGTAAATCTACTAATTCCGCAGACAGATCAAGAACGTTCATGGGTCTTAAATATTGATCAGTTTGTTATTGGCAGATTTCGGTTATAACTGTTAACCTCTGACTCTAAAGGTGTCTGCCGTAAGGGTCAAGGAATTAGGAAAATTGATGTTCATTTTCGCTGTCAGCTGTTGCGAGCAGTGAAGCAAGAAATTCATTTTTTTGGTATTTAACTGTCGGTCAATGTGTTTTCAGATATTGTATTAAACTCCTGAAGTTCCTGAAATGGAAAATGTGGAATTTACTCAAAGTGAGTAAAGAGCAATTTAATTTGATATGTTTATTGATGATGTCTGTAGAATTGGTAATATTAGCTATTTCCTTATAAAGAAACATTCAGTGTTCATTGATTGAACAGCCAGTGCTATGGTTAGTTGAAATTTATAAACTTTTTCTATTCAAAGTGAAATAGAAACATTTACAATCTTGTTTTTCTTACAAAGTTGATATTACTAAACTTAAAATTTAACAAAAACAGGCCATAAGCATTGAACTTTGAAAGAGCTTGTTAACCATAGCTCTATGGCAGGAAAAGCTGTGAAGATATATATGCCACTCAGTCTGCACATACAGCGTTTGTTTTTCAAAAAACAGGTCACATGACATACTCTCTCATTTATTGAGAGCTTACGGCCACATCACATTGAAACACACTGTATGATCACCAAAATTAAGTTTGGTGATGTGTAGGTGGCGTGACTGGTCAGAATCGTTAATTGGATAGCCAAGTTCTAATTCTAGTTGGGTTCATTATATTTCTTTGTGCAAATGCCCTTGGGAAAGGTATGTATCCACCTCTTACCTCCAGCTATGGGTTAATTAGTAATATCTGTATCACTAAATCATTATTATCTTAAAAAAAGATTCTCACAATTTTAAAATATACTCGGGCTTTCAATAACCTGAAAAGGTTTGATAAGCTGAAAAAAATCAATCAATCAAGCATTCCTTGAGGAGAAATGATTAAAAAAAAAATACACATGCTATTTATCTGTCCTGGGTATGACGATAAACTACGTCCAACAGCAAGGCCTCTGATCAGGAGGTTTTGAGGAGCTTGGAACCACTTCTTAATTGCTGGTGTTCCCAGGTCCACTCTGACCCAGGGTGGTGGTACCTGTTAGGGTCCCAGCTATGGGCAAATAGTTAACTGTCAAACTGGGGTAAAAAGCATTATGAAAGTGTAAAAATAGGTTTTAATACCAGAAGCATTTCATAAAAAAATTATTACCAGAAATAAATTTTTGAAGAAAAAAAACTATTACCAGCAATATGTGTTTGAAAACAAAATATTACCAGCAATACATTTTTTAAAATAATATTACCAGCAATACATTTTTGAGGAAGAAAAATATTATCAGAAATAGATTTTTGACAAAACAAAAATATTACCTGGAAAAAAAAAGTTGTCGGCATTAAATAACCCATTGAGGTTGATATGCCGTAAAACAAACTGAACCAAACCAAACATGCTATCTGTGCAAAAATGCACACACATTAACACTCATCAGCGGGTAGGAGGGAGAGATAAGTTCATGCCTGCTTAGTAGACTTTTTATGGTGTGGGGTTGCTTGCTGTACACCAAACCAGCTTTGAATTCAGAGTTGATGTCCTCATAGACCAACAAAGGCAACAGTAATATTAATTGCTTCCTTATAAGGAAACATTCAGCATTCATTGACTGAGCAGCCAGTGATACTTTCAGTTGAAATTCATAAAATCGTTCTATAAAAACGATTTTTCAGAAAAGTAGGTTTCTCAATTTTGGTAGCTTTTTTTTTTTTTTGATCTTTCCAGTATTGATGGGGACTTCCTTTCTAGATTTTTGTCTGCAGTAGTGGGGAACGTCACTATCTTGATTGCCATTACTTTCTCTTTGTGTTTCATGTGCTACCTATGTGTTGCTGTCAATAAAAGTCTTCAAATACACAATGATATTCATTCTGTACAAAGCTCAATACGTAGAGGGTTACATAAGGAAAAGGTTTGAGAAGGAACTGGAAATCCAATCCAAAATAGGAAACAAAGGATAAACCTCTACTCCTGTTCAAAAAACAGGGGAGGAGTGTGAACCGGATGATAGGCAAAACTATCTACTCCTATTGAAAAAAGTAAATAAAAGTTAAGAAATATATGAGAACCTATTTGATGTGGTTTCTCTTATTTGTTACAGTTCTTTGGGATATTGTTCAATTTGGTTTGGTTTATTTTGTTTTATGGCTTATCAACATCTCAATGGGTTATTTAAGGTTGAAAAGATTTTTAGAATAGCTTTCTATGAACAGAATATGTATTCTTTGTAAGAAATCAAATTGTAGATCAGGTTTCATTTGTGTATTTTTGTAAAGAGGTTTTTTGTCGAGTCAAATGTATTGCTGGAAATTTTTTATTTTTAAAAATGCATTACTGGTAATTTTTTATTTAAAAAAAATGTATTGCTGGTATTTTTAGTATAAAAACCTATTTTTACACTTCCATAGTATTTTGACCCCAGTTTGAGAGCTAACTATTTGCCCATAGCTGGGACCCTAATGAGTGCTACCACACTGGGTCAGGGTAGACCCGGGAACAACAGCTATTAAGAGGTGGTTTCCTGCTCCTCAAAACATCCTGACCAGAGGCCTTGCTGCCAGATGTAGTTTATCATCATATCCAGGATGCTGTGATTTTGTAGTACCAGCCCACAAGGTTCAAAGAAGGATGGTCCTATCTAAGACTAACAGGATTTAACTTGCTAGAATTTATTATCATATAAGTTCAAGTGATTCTGCATTTTAATTCCTTGAATCTTGTGTTATTTACATGTTCATGTCAGATAATTATAATTGTCACCAAGAATGTAATGGTAATATTCGCTATTTCCCTACAAGGAAACATTTGGCATTCATTGACTGAGCACTTAGTAGTGCTTTCAGTTGGAATTTATAAAATCTTTCTTGTAAAATATTTTTCAGAGAAACAGGTTTCTCATACCCAGTTAGTGTTGTCACTCTTTGCAGTATTGACAGCAGTTTCCTTCCTAACCTTTTATTTGAAGTAGTGTGTAAAGCAACTTCATTTTGTCATTTTTTCTCTCCTCAAGTTACAAGTGATATCCATTTAGTTTGCTGCCAATGTTGAATGTCCTCAAGTGATGTGGTTTCTATTATTTGGTCAAGTCTTTTGTTTGTGATTCTGTAGCGCCAGTCCACAAGGTTTAAAAGAGTATGGTCTTTTGCCAAGACCCACAGGCTTCACTCATTCAAATCCATTTTGATACTATTAGACCTTTGATGACAGCATTCATTTTTATTTGGTACAGTTCTTTGTTTGTGATTCTGTAGCACCAGTCCACAAGGTTCAAAGAAGGATGGTCTTTTGCCAAGACCCACAGGCTTCACTCATTCAAATCCATTTTGATACTATTAGACCTTTGATGACAGCATTCATTTATATTTGGTACAGTTCTTTGTTTGTGATTCTGTAGCACCAGTCCACAAGGTTCAAAGAAGGATGGTCTTTTGCCAAGACCCACAGCCTTCACTCATTCAAATCCATTTTAATACTATTAGACCTTTGATGACAGCATTCATTTATATTTGGTACAGTTCTTTGTTTGTGATTCTGTAGCACCAGTCCACAAGGTTCAAAGAAGGATGGTCTTTTGCCAAGACCCACAGGCTTCACTCATTCAAATCCATTTTAATACTATTAGAGCTTTGATGACAGCATTCATTTTTATTTGGTACAGTTCTTTGTTTGTGATTCTGTAGCACCAGTCCACAAGGTTCAAAGAAGGATGGTCTTTTGCCAAGACCCACAGCCTTCACTCATTCAAATCCATTTTAATACTATTAGACCTTTGATGACAGCATTCATTTTTATTTGGTACAGTTTGTGATTCTGTAGCACCAGTCCACAATGCTCAAAGAAGGATGGTCTTTTGCCAAGACCCACAGACTTCGCTTGTTCAAAGCCATTTTAATACTATTAGACTTTTGATGACAGCATTCATTTTTATTTGGTACAGTTCTTTGTTTGTGATTCTGTAGCGCCAGTCCACAAGGTTCGGAGAAGGAAGGTCCTCACTTAGAACAACAGTCTTAAGTCAACCAAAGCCATTTTTAATCACTTATCTGAGAAAGTGATTGTATACCACTGACAGTTTAGATATTTCTAAATAAGCTCAAAAGCATCATCTATCCTAATTTAATCTGCTACTAGAGAGGTTAATGGATATTCTTTTCCAAAGGGTATTTGTGAGAAATTGAATGCAATAACCTTGGTTGGAAATTGAATTTGATATTGGAACTTCATCACATCTTTCATGTTATTGGCTGCTAGGCTATGAACATATCCAGTAGCATTTTTCTTTCTCTTCTCTATGTGTCATGTCACTTCAGTATATTAGTGATCATGACTCTCCACAATTTTCTGTGCTTTGTAGCTCTCGGTAAAGTTTGTCTTTTTGATATCTCTCTTAGTCCCTGTTCTGTCAACCAATTATAAAAGCTTATCAGTTTTGTTATGTGTTGCTTTCCTCTGTCCCACTTGCTTTCAGTATTGTCCTGTGAGTGTCAAATTCTCAAAGCACTCCTTTCTCATTACTGTGCACTAGAAATTTCAACTATCTCTTTTTGTTTTTTGCTACCATTTTCACTAAAATTTCAACATGGCTCACATTTTCAGTCCATGGTATTCTCAGCATCCTTCTGTAGAGCCACATTTCTGTTGATTCAAGTCTCTTCTTCAATGAGAGGAGATTGTCCAGCATTCACTGCCATATAGGTGGACTAATATTACGTTACAGTTCTATACTCTTTTCTTTGTTTCTAATGAAATTTTTCTATTTCTTGATACTTTGCTTAGCCTTTGAAAGTGACTGTTTTTTTCCCATTCTCTCTAAAACTTTGTTTGCTCCCATTTTCAGCCCATAGTATTCTCAGCATCCTTCTGTAGAACCACATTTGTATTGCCTCATGTCTCTTCTTCATCTCTTAGAAGATTGTACAGCATTCATTGTTATAGGGGTGGGCTGATATCATATAACAGTTAAGTACTCTTTTCTAATAGAATATTTTAGTAAAATACGGTCATTTCCCTATATTTCTACATATAACATTCATATATCTCATCAATTTACACCTGAAGTTACTTTTTATTTGAAATATTTGTTAAAGACTGAAAAAAAAAATTTTCTTTTTTCTAAAAAGTTAGTGACTATCCACAACTGGAACAAGCTACTGCAAGTTTTATACAGTCTAATTTCCTGAGATGAAAAAGTTATACGGTTAATAGGATGGTAGGAGGCACAGTGGAGTAATGGATAGCAGCTTGAATTGAGGAATCTGAGAGCCGAGTTTGAATTACAGTTGAATCCATTACATTCACTTATGTGCTTGGGAAAGGTATGAATCATATTCTTCTCTCCCCAGCTATGGGTAAATAGCAGGACAGACCGGGTTCTATAGCCTTGGATGGCAACTGATCTACCACAGAGAGAAATCGTCAGTCATGTATTGAAAAGATACATTGAAAGATACATGATCACCTAAGCGTGTATCCCGCATGGCACATAACTGACCGAGGATGGTAGACTGGTCTCTTCAGCCTTGTGTGGCAGCCAGTCTAGAAGAATGCCAACTCTGACAATGAGAAACCACTTCAATATCTTTCCCATATAGGCTTGGCAATTCATTGATGATAAAGAAAAGGAAGCTGTAGAGAGCTATCTCCTGAAGAGATATGGCATTTAAAAAAAATAATAAATATGCACTTGAAAAAATGTTGATGAAATTACATTTTCCTTCTGTATCTTTATAAAACTTATCTATGTTCGGGGAGAAGGAATGTTTTTGTTTCTTCCTTTGTTTGCTCTTGGGAAAGGCATGAACCTAACTCTTCCTTTCCTCTCACACAGATATGGGTTAAATATCAGAGGAGACCGAGCTCTTTAGTCATGGTTAGCAACCAATTTAGGAGAAGGACAACTTTGGATTCAAAACCATGTAGATAGTTAAGGCGAAACCACTCCACTCTCCTTCCCAAGAAGTCAAGGAAAATCAAAGATAATAAAAATGGAAGCTGTAGAAAGCCATGAATGTGTATATCCTAAAATAATACAATAATACTATTAATATAAATCAACACAGGTATATTTTTCTTCTGTATTCTTACATGATTTATCTATTTCAATGTACAAGAAACATTTTTCTGCTATTCACATAATGTCCTTGGAGAGGTATGAATCCATCTCTTCTCTACCTCACTATATATGTGTTAAATAGTCAAGTAGACTGGGTTCTCTAGCCTTGCATAGAAGTCTAGGAAGACTACTCTGAATTCAAAACCATAGAAAAGACAACAGGAAACTATTCCATTGTCAGTCCCAAGAATCATGGCAATTCACAGATAATAAAGAAAATGAATCTGTGGAGAGCCATGAGTGCCTATATTTTGAAGAGAGAAAGACTATGAATTGAAAAGTGAGGGGAAGGCAATTGAAAACCACTCTACTATCTTTCTCATGAAGGCATGGCAATTCAAAGATAATAAAGAAAAGAAATCTGTGGAGAGCCATGATTGCCTATGTCCTGAAGAGAGAAAGACTATGAATTGAAAATTGTGCAGAAAGCAAAGGAAAACCACTCAATTATCTCTCCCAAGAAGGCATGGCAATTCAAAGATAATAAAGAAAAGGAATCTGTGGAGAGCCATGACTGCCTATATCCTGAAGAGAGAAAGACTGAATTGAAATGTCTGGAAAAGGCAATGGAAAACCACTCTACTATCTTTCTCTTGAAGGCATGGCAATTCAAAGATAATAAAGAAAAAGAATCTGTGGAGAGCCATGATCGCCTATGTCCTGAAGAGAGAAAGACTATGAATTGAAAAGAGTGCAGAAAGCAAAGGAAAACCACTCAATTATCTCTCCCAAGAAGACATGGCAATTCAAAGATAATAAAGAAAAGGAATCTTTGGAGAGCCATGATTTCCTATGTCCTGAAGAGAGAAAGACTATGAATTGAAAAGTGTGGAGAAGGCAATGGAAAACCACTCTACTATCTTTCTCTTGAAGGCATGGCAATTCAAAGATAATAAAGAAAAAGAATCTGTGGAGAGCCATGATCGCCTATGTCCTGAAGAGAGAAAGACTATGAATTGAAAAGAGTGCAGAAAGCAAAGGAAAACCACTCAATTATCTCTCCCAAGAAGACATGGCAATTCAAAGATAATAAAGAAAAGGAATCTTTGGAGAGCCATGATTTCCTATGTCCTGAAGAGAGAAAGACTATGAATTGAAAAGTGTGGAGAAGGCAATGGAAAACCACTCTACTATCTTTCTCTTGAAGGCATGGCAATTCAAAGATAATAAAGAAAAAGAATCTGTGGAGAGCCATGATCGCCTATGTCCTGAAGAGAGAAAGACTATGAATTGAAAAGAGTGCAGAAAGCAAAGGAAAACCACTCAATTATCTCTCCCAAGAAGACATGGCAATTCAAAGATAATAAAGAAAAGGAATCTTTGGAGAGCCATGATTTCCTATGTCCTGAAGAGAGAAAGACTATGAATTGAAAAGTGTGGAGAAGGCAATGGAAAACCACTCTACTATCTTTCTCTTGAAGGCATGGCAATTCAAAGATAATAAAGAAAAAGAATCTGTGGAGAGCCATGATCGCCTATGTCCTGAAGAGAGAAAGACTATGAATTGAAAAGAGTGCAGAAAGCAAAGGAAAACCACTCAATTATCTCTCCCAAGAAGACATGGCAATTCAAAGATAATAAAGAAAAGGAATCTTTGGAGAGCCATGATTTCCTATGTCCTGAAGAGAGAAAGACTATGAATTGAAAAGTGTGGAGAAGGCAATGGAAAACCACTCTACTATCTTTCTCTTGAAGGCATGGCAATTCAAAGATAATAAAGAAAAAGAATCTGTGGAGAGCCATGATCGCCTATGTCCTGAAGAGAGAAAGACTATGAATTGAAAAGAGTGCAGAAAGCAAAGGAAAACCACTCAATTATCTCTCCCAAGAAGACATGGCAATTCAAAGATAATAAAGAAAAGGAATCTTTGGAGAGCCATGATTTCCTATGTCCTGAAGAGAGAAAGACTATGAATTGAAAAGTGTGGAGAAGGCAATGGAAAACCACTCTACTATCTTTCTCTTGAAGGCATGGCAATTCAAAGATAATAAAGAAAAAGAATCTGTGGAGAGCCATGATTGCCTATGTCCTGAAGAGAGAAAGACTATGAATTGAAAAGTGTGCAGAAAGCAAAGGAAAACCACTCAATTATCTCTCCCAAGAAGACATGGCAATTCAAAGATAATAAAGAAAAAGAATCTTTGGAGAGCCATGATTTCCTATGTCCTAAAGAGAGAAAGACTATGAATTGAAAAGTGTGGAGAAGGCAATGGAAAAACACTCCACCATCTTTCCCCAGAAGTCATAATTTACAGACGAAAAAAGGAATCTGTGGAGAGCCATGACCACTTAGAACACGGCATATATAATGTAAAGTTGAGAGCCTATGACCCCAGATATGTTTTAAAATTCACCAACTTTTGAAGATAATTAATGCACTCCGATTATGATGACCTTATCTTGTTATGATGAACATAAGTTGGTTCCATATTTGCCAATGTGCACTTGTCATTTTCCAAGAAATGTCTGGGAGTGAAGAAAAGAAAACTAAAACTATAATTAAAACACTTGTATTTAATTACTTCCATATTTTAATCTGTAATCGTTATTCATTCATAAATTTAACTCTGGGTTTATCAAGTGTATTTTGAACATTGAGCTTAGGATCAGAAATGCATAATGAAGAATAAGGACTTGGAAATTTGGCGTTCAAAGGACATATTGAAGACAAGAAAGGCAGAGGGAAACCAAGAAACATACCTTCATGCGGTTGTGCAAAAAAGATGGCAGGACAGGTACTTGGATGGATGGTAAAAAAATAAACATTGCTTTCAACTACAATGGTTGGGCAGTTGTGGTCAGGCATGAACAACTACATTCTAAAAGGACACAATAAAAGGAAAAGTAATACAAGGTACCATATATACTCATGTATAAGCTGACTTCATGTATAGTGTGACCTCTGAATTTTTTGGCATGAATTTTTTATGAAATAAAATAAGACATATCTCGGCTGATTTGCAGGCAAATAAACTAACATACTCAAGAGCGAGAGTCGGATGTGAACGGGACAAGGCCCCGTCACAAAATGACCATTATCGTCGTTTACGCATAGGCCCGACGCACGAGTTCCGGTCAATTAATAAAATAATATTTCAAAGTGCTTCTATTTTTCGACCAATAAAAATGCTTCCCTCCTAATTATACTCATGTCGTTTTTTGAGCCCGTTAAACCATAAAAAGGGTCACACAGGGAAGTACAAGCAGTCAACGGGAGGCAGGGGAAGAGATCTGTCACGGTCAGTCTGGGCAGTCAGCAGCAGTCAGCAGGAGGAACGCCACACCAACCAGTGAGAACTACTATGAGAGATCAACCCAGATCGGCAGCCGGCTTATGAACTATACCACAAGGTAGCTGTCCTAAAACCACACGTTCCTACTGAAATAAATCATGTAAATCTATTTCTGCTGTTGTCATATTTCTGTCTTCCAAACATACGCTTGTCTATAACAAATTTTAACCCCTTCCATCCAAAAGGTTTACCTATGTATAATGTCCCCAGTTACTAAAAAATGCATGATTTTTAACCGTTTCAAAAAAATTATTTGTGTATAGTGCAAGCATCTATTTTTTGCATAAAAAATCTGATCATAAAATTGCACTATACTCAAATATACACAGTAACCAAATCATCAGGATATAATACATGGACTGATATTTGGGGAAAGGGTTTTAGAACAAAAAGTATGCTGCATTGCATGAAAGAAAGCAAATTTTGATTCAGAAATGATAAATAATTTTTTTTTTCCAGAGACTTACATTATGTCCTTGTGGAGGTGTCCATGAAATTGTGATGCTTTTTTTGGTACCAATCTCCAGGAATCCCTGCCAGAAAGAAATTTGAGAATGTTCAATTTAAGTTAAATTTTTACCTTACACTAGAGTAATTTTCTTTTGAAAAATTGTTATTTACACTCATCTTTGTTGTTATTGTTGCACTGTTTTACCTGTTGCTTTCCCTGGCCGTAATCAGATTTTAAGGTACCCTGCAACCTTGAGGGAATTTTGAACTGAACTCTTTATCTATGGTTTTGTGTCTACAGCTATTTAATCAAATTTTAAGGTACCCTGTAACATTGAGGGAATTTTGAACTGAATTCTTTATCTATGGCTTCATCTCTATGGCTATTTAATCAGATTTTAAGATACCTGTTACCCTTGAGGGAATTGTGAATTGAACTCTTTATCTATAGCTTTGTGTCTAAGGCTATTTTATCTTGTTCTTATTTATGCTCAATTCCTTGTTCACCCTATTTCTAATGTTTCAGTTTGCAATACTTAGTCAGGGATTGAACTTGCAATTACAATGTCATAAAATAAAAGAACCAAAACTTTAATCTACAAGTCTCTTGTTGAATGGAGCAATTTTGAGTCTAGAACTGGAAGTCTTAAACCTCCTCTGCCTGTCACTGCTTGTTATATATAACAAGCAGCAACAGGCAGCGGCGATTTCAACATGGTTTCTCTTTTCTTACTGCTGCTGTTAAAATTTTACAGTCATTTCTCCTTCTTTATTAATGTCTCTGATATTGAATTTATATCTACATTAGGCCTACTGTTGAGGTCCTCATAACCTAGCATATATTCTGCTTCTTTCAAAAGTTTAACTCTCCAGTTTTCCTCTCTGTCTAGTATTTTTACTTCATTCCACATTCAAAGGACACAATATGGTCAAAATGCTGTAAGAATAACAAGAAAGATGTAATAATAACAATTCAATAATTAATAATAACATAATAATAATATAATTAAATATATAATAACAATAATAATAACAACACAGTCATTACATAATAACTGTAATAATAACAACAAAGATGCAGAAAAAATATTTTCTTTTAACAAAAATACTTTTAGATTTATCATTCAGTAAACCATTATTTATTTTTACTCAATTAATTATAATTAAATTACAGCTTTATCAATAATATTATTTCTGATTTGATTGTAATTAACAGAAAATATATTTAAAAAGTGTCACATGTATATACAACAGTCACATGATTTATCTAATTCATGGTCAGCAAGGTTAATCATTGGTACTAAATAGTGAGTTTGATCCTCACTGAGTGCTCCATGCAAAATTCAAGATTATGTAACAAAGGTTGATATGTACAAATAAGTCACCTAGACAAAAAAACCCCAAAAAACAAAACAAACAATTGTATTTAATAATGCCTTCAAAGGACAACAATAATGATGTTGACATTTTTGGATATCTCTAAGGTGCTTCCTTTAACCCTGTGTTAGTCCCATGGGATGTTTTGTTACCCAAAAATGTTCAAAGTATTTGTAATTCCCAGTAGGCAAATTTGTTTCTTTTTACTCTCTCCCACTTCTCTCCTGACTCAATGAGGGTGTGTAGCATGCAGTGGGGTGCAGTTGTAGCTCATTTGTTGCGAGAGGCAGATGCCAGAGGACTATCCATTGGAAAAGTGAGGAGACTAACACAGTGTTAAAATAAAAGTTAGTTATCAACTTAATAAGAAACCCTAAAAAGCATATGCTGAGGTTATTAAGATCTACAGTAACAACAAGTTCATCACATTACAGTGTATTATTAATAATTATTGGTGTTGATCATGTGTTGTGAATAATTTATAAAATGTTATCATGGGCATATGTGTGTGTGTGTATATATATATATATATATATATATATATATATTTGTGTATAAATGGTAATACTCGTTTGGAAAACCTTGGATAGGTCAACTTGTAGTAGAACAAATCGGTACCCGAGGAAAAAATTGTAAATATTAAAAGAAAGAACCAAGAACATTAAAGTAAGAGAAAACCAATCATCAAGCTCCAAGTCCAAAGAAAAAAAAACAAATGAGTAGAAAGACTAAAACGTAGAGTGCTCAATAAACTAGAATAATCCTAAGGAGCCAGGCAAACCTACCTAAGTTTCACCTAAACAGATCTTCAGGGTAAAACTGGCTTGTGTATTTAGGCAGCAAATTCTCTTTTAGGCATGTCTGATTAAATAAATTACAAATATTATGTCTGTTATTTTTATCATAATCCTTTCATATTCACAAATATTTTTCCATATATTAAAATTAAATAAGGCAAGAAATGCACTGTAACAGTGAGAATCACTTATTTTCCCCAACTGAAAAGTTCTTGGGAAATAAAAGTGGTTCTCAAAGTTACAGTGTATTTCTTGCCTTATTTAATTTTAATATATGGAAAAATATTTGTGAATATGAAAGGATTATGATAAAAATAAGCAGACATAATGTTTGTATTTTATTCAATCAAACATATATATATATATATATATATATATATATATACATACATACTGGTAAAAATCCATGGGTAAATAATCCAAGTGAATCCTAAAAATATAAAATATTAAAACTGATCCACAAAGAGAGCTCAATGTATTTATTACAGAGCATATATCAATAAATTACATACAATTTTATCTCTAAACCTCTTGACATTGACAAACCTTGTAAGGTTAATTCTTGCTAGGAGAAATGGCTATTCATATGGGGTATCTTTGGATTTCTTTTATATGTAATTTATTTTATTTATCATTATTGCTCCCCCTCTTCCCAGGACTGCGGTATATTAGACATAATTGCTGACAGTATAGAAAAGACACTTTCTCTCAATCTATCTGTGAACATCTTCATCTTCAGTGACTTTAATGTTCACCATGACACATAGCTGATACATTCTAAAGGTACTGATGTTGCCAGTTTTCAGACATTCAATTTTTCCATTGCCCAATCCTTTACTCATATCGTGAACTACCCTACTTGTTTCCCAAGCAAACCTGAGCAACGTGCTTCTCTACTCGATTTATTTCTTACATCCTTTCATCACTTGTACCGAGCTTCGCAACATTGCTCTCTCGGTTATTCTGACCAATCTATGATATTTCATTCCACTCTGCTATTAAACAGGAACCCCTATCTATAAGACCTCCTTCTGTTACTAATCTTCAACCTCCCAATAGAAAATTGCACCACTGAAGTTTCTTCTTGGATCAAAGTAGGCATGAACACTTTCATCCTTTCTCAGAAATATCAGATGAAACCTCAATCCTCTCCACAGTTCACACTAGCATGCTCAGCTGCCATAGCACACAGGAAATACTATTTTCGGTGATACCAACATAATGGTTCTCATCACAACAGGCACCTATTTGTTGATGCGAGTAAGTCCTTGTTTACCGAGAAAATGAGGCACCGCATAGCCCCAGACTACTCATTCATGTGCTTCCGTCTGTTGTTACTAAACTCTGTTATCTATCACTTTTTCCTTTATTGCTTTCTGGGACTGCAGTATATTAGACATAATGGCTGACAGTATAGAGAAGGCACTTTCTCTCAATCTTTCTGTGAACATCATTTTATTCAGTGACTTTAATGTTCATCACGACACATGGCTTAAATGTTCAGATGTTGCTGGTATTCAGATATTAAATTTTTCCATTGCCCAATCACTTACTCAAATTGTGGACTTCTCTATTTCTTTCCCTAGCAACAGGCTTCTGTATTTCTTGCTGAGCTTCATAACTATGCCCTCTTGGTAACTCGTCCACTCTGTGGTAGCTATTCCAATCATCTATGAAACAAGAAATCCTCTTTCTGTTACCAACATGCTGATTGGGACTCACTCTGGGATTTTCTTCATGACACCCCCTTGGACTGACATCATTAACCTCCTAATTTAAAATTGCCCCACTGAGGTTTCTTCTTGGATTAAAGAAGGCATGAACACTTTCATGCCTTCTTGGAAATATCAGGTGAAACTGCAATCCTATCCATAGTTCACAGCAGCGTGCTCAGCTGCCATAGCACACAGGAACCCCTATTTTTGGCTATACCAGCGTAACAGCTCTCATAATAACAGGCACCTATTTATTGCTGCTTGTAATAAATGTAAGAGAGTCCTCAAGAAGCTAAGTCAGTGTTTGCCAAGAGAATGAGGCACTGTATGCTCTCTAACAACTTTGGCTCTTGTGATTACTAGCAGCTCCCTAATAGAGTAGTAAATAAGTGTACGGTCTGCTCCCCTCTTCAGTCAATTTGAGATGTTATCATCCTCTGCTGAGAAAGCCGAATACTTTGCTTGTAAATTCTTGACTCATTTGGAATATACCTGCCTAACTTCCCACTTAGAACTGAGCCTCTGTTGAGTGATATGCATATAACCCCTTCAATAGTCTCTGCCGTCATCTCTAATTTTGATCCCCACAAAGTATGTGGACCCAATTGGCATCTCCCTGTAATAGTCATTAAGAAGTATGCTCCCGAGCTGGCTCCTGTTCTTGTTATACTGTATAATGAATGACTGTCTCCCGATTGCCTGCCTGGTGGAAGTCATCATCTGTTGAGCCATCCAACCCTGCCAACTATTGTCCTTTTAGCCTTCTGTCTTTTTTTGGGGAAACTCCTAGAGGCCCTAATCAACGCTGAATTGGTTCATCATCCTTCATTGTAAGGCCTTTTCTCAAACAAGCAATATGGCTTTTGCTTCTCCAGGTCAACTGCAGATGTACTGACAATAATTGCAGAAAAAGTCTATCATGCTCTAGATCAGGGATTCTCAACAGGGGTGAAATTCACCCCAGGGGGGTGAATTTTGGATTTTCAGGGGTGAATTGTGACCACAGTAAGTTTAGGGGGAGGGAGGAGAGCAATTATAGAATTTGGCCTCTCTGGCCTGTCACTTTGAAAAGGAGTAGAGAGTGGGGGAATGGCATTCTGACAAATTGCGAAAGGGGTGCATAGGGCAAGCAAGGTTTAGAACCCCTGCTCTAGATGAAAATAGTGAAGCATGAGCTGTAGCATTGCGCATCTTGAAAGATTTTGACAGTCTGTCATTCAGGTCTTCTCCACCCGCTGAAAAGTTATGGTGTCTCTGGACACATTTTTGAATTGACCCAATTTTTCCTATCAAATTGTGAAATCAAAGTTATTCTGAATGGCCAGTCATCTAGATCCTTTCGTACTAACTCAGATGTCCCCCAGGGATCCGTTTTTGGTCTTACTCTGTTTTTAATTTTCATTAATGACCATCCTGATGACATCAGCTCTCAACTTGGCACCTATGCATTTACACTACCATTTACTCCTGCTTTCATAGTAAAGCTGATCAGTCTGACAAGGTCAAAATGGCAGCTGATGCTTAAGACGACCTCAAGTCTGTTGTTAACTGGGGCAAAAGACTGCTTGTTAATTTTCACACTTCCCAAACTAAACTTCTCTCGATTAATCATCTGAGAGACCTCTTGATGCCTTCCATCAGCATGGCTGATGCTAACCTCCAGGAAATGACATGAAGTGGAAGGACTATATTGAACCCATTGTTAGGTCAGATGCTAAGAAAGTTAGTTCACTGTGTTGTGTGAGACAATTTTTCTCTCCAGAATCTATTTTACATATCTATAAGTCTACCATTTGTTCATGCTTAGAATATTGCTGCCTCATATGGTCTGGTGCCCTGCTATTTACCTTGAGTTCCTTGATAAGATCCAAAGACGTCTCAGTTTCAGTCGCTTTTGCACCACTGTAATGTTCCCTCTCTGCACCTTTTCTATAAATATTTTCATGGTAATTGTTCTGATGAACTTTCCCCTCTATTGGTCCTGAGCTGACATCTCAGCTTCATTCACTTTCCCACTGCCATAATGTAGCTTCCCTGTACCTTTTCTATAAATATTTTCATGGTAATTGTTTGAATGTGCACTTTGCTATGGTACCTAGACTTTTTGAATTTAAGCGCAGTACTAGATTGGTGTCAAGATCTCATCAATTTACAATTGAGCTGGCGAGATGTAGTCTTACTTCTATGCTAACAGTTTCTTTTCTCACACTTCTCCCTTGTGGAACTCCCTTTCAACTATATGCTTTCCAGCAAACTTTAATCTGCAAAAATTTAAATGCCATATCAATTGCTATCTACTGTTCTCCTGATTACTCTTTTCTCTTTCCACTCATTATTAATGTTTCTGTTCTTAATTCTTCCACACTCTGTAACCTCTTGCATTTTAGTGGGTTTATTGCCTTGGATGGGGTGATACCGATTAAAATATATATATATATATATATATATATATATATATAGAGAGAGAGAGAGAGAGAGGAAATGGATTAAATCTGACGTATTGTTATTTTTAATTTATTTTATTTAAACATTTTATTTGAGTAGAAGCTCTGTTTCTAAGTAAAAAAACATTGTTTGACTGGAAGTCATACGCGGCCGAGCATTTAGGCATGACAGTTCCCTATAGGGGAAATGTGTTCAACTCTTGCTGGAGGATGCATATTTTTCTTACAAGATTTCTTGAATATTTAGACCAGGGTGCTGAATAAAACATCAGTTAGTGAAATTAAAATTTTTTTTCTCTGTATTAATCTTATATATAGATATATATATGAGAGAGAGAGAGAATTGTTGATATCTCCTGACCAGTGGATGGAGTGATTGCTGGAGACTCCATCTATGGACCTCTAGAGTCGGGATGCTGAAGGTAACATCAATCAGCTAAGTCACAAATTTTATGTTTGTATTAATCCTATATATATATATATATATATATATATATAAGGTTGGTGCAAAAATAATGTTGTTTTTTGGCATTCAACTTCATGTGAGAAAACAACATTATTTTTGCACCAACCTAATATATATATATATATATATATATATATATATATATATATGTTACATTATTTTAGGCATTCTCTGAAGTTCTCAAAACATTTTCTGTAGACAAGTGGGAAACAAAAAATATTAAAATCACTCACAGAACATTTGAAAAAATATTCAAGAATTTATATAAAATATGAAAGAAGA
This sequence comes from Acanthosepion esculentum, assembly GCA_964036315.1. Taxonomy (NCBI): domain Eukaryota; kingdom Metazoa; phylum Mollusca; class Cephalopoda; order Sepiida; family Sepiidae; genus Acanthosepion; species Acanthosepion esculentum. The sequence continues at coordinate 32,024 of CAXIWW010000525.1, read as the reverse complement.
TTAACAAAATTATTAAAAAATGCCATCATCAAAATTTTATAAAATTCTTTCATTTTAATAGCACTGTAGTTCTATGCTTGTAAAATAGATTTTAAAACCAAAATCTATGCTTATTTTACTCTTTTTAATATACAGATAATGTCAAAATACTATACAACACTCATTGTAAGAAAAGGCTGAGAATACAAGAAGCCATTATTATTCAAACATATACAGCCCACATTAAATAAAATTATCTTTCGCCACAGGAGAAGCTTGAAGTGTGTATAAAATATTTAATATTTGTACAAAATATTAATATGTATAAATAACTTATTTAATACGTGCTATCTAACATGGTTTATTCCACTTTAGCTTCTAAACAAGACATCACTTTGGATAGATTAAAATTCCAGCTCTGTAAAAATGTTACAGGTGTAAACAAAATCATCTCTACTACTCTGACAGCATCAAGTTCTTAATCAGGATAAAGACAATCAAAGGTAATTGAACAAAATGGAGCAAAAATAAGAACTTCAGGTAGTTTATCCAAAATTTTGATTCCAATTTACAATATGTTATTTGAAAGTTGGAGAAAGGCAATAAAAAAAATCATACAGACTTTATCCTTGTTGGATGAAATCAACAAAGCCCGTTTGGATCAATTCTACCTGCCTATCAATCTATCTATTAGATGTATATGAAGTAAGTAAATATCCTAACAGCATTGCTCTGTCTCGGTATATCTGGAAAGTGAAAGAAAATGCATAAAATTCATCCAAAGGTACAGTGGAGCATAGTAAGAAAATGTAAAATCTTTGCACGGGAAGAAAGATTTTGCAAATTGTTCTAAAAAGAAAAATGTTGGCAATTTTTAGATTCCCAAACTGCAGTTTGTTATTGAAATGATGACAAGGTTTATACATGCCAAAAATATTTGTTCACATTCGAGTCAATAATAAAAAAAAAATAATTGGACTTCTCAAATATTTAAACACACAAGCTGTGAGTGCCATTTTCATCATTGTAAAAATATAGCCTGGCCTGAAGATCCCTAATCAAGATGGTGAAACTTAAGTAGCCCAGATATTGTTTATTATATATATATGTTAAATTTCCCAGAAATAATTCTGAAAATAAAATCCAAAATTTAAAAAAAGAGATGCTCCTGCATAAGCCTCTTTTTGAATATTGGTAACCTCCTTTTTACTAAGAGTTTGTTTTCTATGTTGACAATATAGTTAAATTTTCCAGAAATAATAATTCTGGCAATAAAGACAAAAACTGGTTTAACCCTTTGTACCCTGCATCCCTGAACAATTTTAACCCTTCTGCCTCAGCTCCTGAGTCAAAATTTGCAAACAAGTGGTATGTAATGTTTCACGGTAGATATAAAAATAGTTACAAGTGTTTACCCACCATTCACCGGTGGCTTGCTATTAAGTCCTTTTTCTCTACCACTGTTCAACCGGTGGCTGGGCATTACATGATTTTTCTCTACCACTGGTAAAGCGGTGGTCGGGGCTCAAAGGGTTAAAAATTACAATTGAAAAAAATTCTTGGTTGCTGCCGATGCATTTCATCTTCCGACTTTATCTTAGTAAAAAGTAAGTTACTAATACCGATATCCAGAAAGTGGCTTACGCAGGAACATCTCTTTTTTTAGATTTTGGATTTGATGTGATTATGGCTACAAAACATTTTGCTTTCATTGCTTGCCTTGATAAAGTCAGAAGAGAAAACATGTCGGCTAGAACTATGAATTTTTACATATATATATATATATTATAAATTAACTGATTTAAAATAGGGTTTCTTCGCTACACAGGAATAACCATGTTTCAAAAACTGAAAGCTAAAAACTTCAACAAAATTTGCTTGAAGATGAAACAGAACTAATGCTTTTAATTATATTATTAAATTTGAAGTTTTTAGATTTGTTTTTTGAAACATGGTAATTCCTGTGTAGCGAAGAAACCATATTTTAAATCAGTTAATTTATAATATTTATGCTCTGTAAATTTACATTGAACACTGTTTTGTCAAAATAACAATATCAATAAGAACACCGGATTATATATCTTAATGTTCTTATTTTTTATTATAATATATATATATATATATATATATATATATACGAGTATAAAGGATTCCACAAAAATAATGCCTGTTTTACAACAGATATGGTGATAATAATATTAGCCCTTTCCTTATGAGGAAACATTCAGAATACACTGACTGATCAGCCAGTACGAGTGATTATTGAAATTAATAAAATGTTTTGATTAAAAAAACTTTTCAGGAAAATAGGCTTCTCAAGTCGACTGTTGTCACTCTTTCCAGTAATGATGGGGGTTTCCTTTCTAACTTTTTTTTTTGAATTACTGTGGAATGTCAACATCTTGATTATGTCATTATTTTCTCTTTGAGTTACAGGTGATATACATTTTAGTTGTTGCTGCTGTTGAAAGTCTTCAAGTGATGTGGTTCCTGTAATCTGGTACAATCCTTTATTTGTGATTTCTTTGGTGCTCAAAGGTTTGAAGAAGGATGGTCTTCATCAAGAGACATAGGCTTCACTTGTTCAAAGCCATTTTTAACCATTGATCTCAGGAAGCAGTTGTATGCAGCTGACAGTCTAGATATTTCTGAATGGGTTTGGCACCATGCATGACATCCATGTAAAGGTGAACAATAATACTGTCGGATAGAGCAAGTTTTCAGATAGCAAACCACTATTTTCCGATATAGTCACTATTGATGTCATGCACTAGCTAGACACTCTTTACTTAGTCGGGTGACAGTTGTGCAGAATGTTTGGTTTGCTTTGTTTTACGGCATATCAACCACAATGGTTTATTTAATGTTAACAAAATTTCCTTTATTTTTTTTCAAAATGGTAAAAAATTTTTTTTTTTAAATGTATATTTTGTTTTGTTTTGTGGTATATTAATCTCAATGGGTCATTTGACCATAAAACACAAACCATGAATTGCGATGTAAATTATTCTACATCCCGCCTTTTTTTAAAGTCCTTTCAATATGAAAGTCTATCAGGAAGTCATACCTTGCGACCATATCTGGCTTAAACTGATGGGCTGGTGCCAGTGGCAATCAGCTTTTCAATTTCAGTTATTTGGGTTTCATGTTGATCTCCTGACAATTCAAGTAGATTTGGTTTCTCTGACATCTGAAACAGGTCTTGAGTGATGCTGCAGTGCATTGAAAGTTTGTGGGTTTTTGGTAACTTTTCTTGATGAAGGATGTTCAGTCTTTCTTCTTAGGTGAAAAGTATTTTGTCACTGTCTGTCTTACTTAGAACACACTTTGGTGAAGCAGGTTTTATGACCACTGGTGAAGTTTTTACCAGATGTATAATATTTTCTTTTTCTAAACGCTATAACTCTTCTTGGACTTTTTCTTCATGGGAAGTTGCAAGTGTCAATGAGTTGTTATAGACATTGGTTGTTCAGATTCTTTTAAACATATTTTATATATATATTCTGGAGTCTACCAATGCCTGTGAAAAGTTCTGGAAATTCTTTTCTCTATTTGTGGTCTTCACTTTTTATAGAATTCACCCTCCTGTTTAGACTTTGCTTTTGGAGTTTCTAATAAAGCCTCCACATGACCTATAACATTTATCTGGTGGTAATCTGGTTCATATAGTTGTTTATATACATTTTTGAATAACTGAGGAGTTTTTTTCTAGAATAACTACTGGGGACTACTGTTACATCTGCTCCAGTATCCAATTTGAATTGAATTACTTTACTACATAGTTTGTAGTAACTTTAACTTCAGCTTGCCAGATTTCTTCCACAACCGCATTAATTCTATCGTTAATAGTGATAGACCCAAGGACATAGTGTGGTTCTTCTTCCCTCACATCTCAAATTTTAGACCTGTCAGTCCTACACTTTTTTTGCATAATGTCCTTTTCTTGAACACTTTTGGCAAATTGCATTTTTGGCTGGACAGTCGTTTTGAGTGTGAGATGGAATATTGCCACAGCATATACATTTATTTGTACTTCTTTTATAACATACTGTATCTTGAGGTTTCTTTTTATATTTCTTTGGTGTTACTCTGTTAATGTTTGCTTCTGTTACATTTGTGCCTAAAGAAATATTTTGAGTTTGTTGCTTGGAAGTTTCATAGGCTCTGCCTATATCTATACATTTGTCTAGGGTAAGCCTTTTATCCTTTAAAAACCTTTCCCTGACTGTATCATCTTTAGCTCTGACAACTATTTGGTCTCAAATTAGCCTGTCTTGCATTTCCCCAAAATTGCAGACTTTTGCTAACTGCCAGAGTGCAGTGACATGTGTCTCCATACTCTCTGAAGCTTCTTGCTTTTAAACAGGAAATTTGTAAGCTTTGTACACTTCATGGGTTTCTCCAACAAAAAAAATCTTCAAATTTCGTTATTACTACTTTCAAATTTTTTTCCTCTTCTTCATTATCAAATTTTAATCCCTCGTAAATGTTATATACATCTTCTGTTATTGACAAAATGACAGTTATTTGATATGTACTATCAGGTTCTCTGTTGAGTTGACTGGCTTTTGAATAATTTCAAAAATATTGAATAAACCTTTTCCAGTTAGTTACCAAATTCCCTGAGAAAATCATTTTTGAAGGAGGTTGGACATTTGTAGTAAATTGGCTTTGGTTATCATGTCCTCATTCAGAATCTTGTGCAATGGATAAGTCCTTAATTGAACTAAACAAATGACTTACAATTTCTTGTAATTTAAAATTTTTTTTTAGTCCACTTGTATATTCCAATGACTTTTTGTTTGTGGTAATGTTTTTTCTTTTCTTTGAGACACCATGTGGTGTAATTTAAGTGTATTAAATTATAGGAGGGGGAAAGAAGATGAAGTCTTTAACTGTTTGTGTTGACGTTAAATTTGTTAACACGTAAAATTTAAAATGTCTCCTCATTCATGCTCCATTTTTATAGCAAAAGCAAGGGAGGTAACTGTGGATTACTCCACATGTGTTACTTCAGGTTGTTTATGATTCACTGAGATCAAAAACAAACAGACCAACACATGTACACTGTACTTTATTATTATGGAAGATTATTATGACAGAATCTAAGATAGAGATTTAATTAGTAGATTGTAAAACAAATAATTGTTTATCAGGTTACACTTGTGAGCTCTGCTTTAGAATAGACACTTATTTTTGTTTTGGTAAGATAATATTTGGTTGTGACCATTTTATTGAAAATATTAGGCTGTTCCATATATTCATTCATTTCTTCGACTGATCTCGAAGAATAATCTTTCACAGCATTCTTTGCTTTGCAGTAACTCTGGTCATCCTGTCAAGCAGTTGTCTAACTTTATTGAAATGTTGTTCAGATTAGAGCCCCTTTAGAATGGTTAAGTAGATAAGAATGAGCGTGTTTGACATTTTCTTTTTGTTTTAATCAAGGTCATAAAGCTGCTTGAGGCATACTGTGCACAGAGATGACTTCATTACCAACAGAATGGCACAGAAATGGTTTACCTGTTTCAAAGAGGGGAAATTTAAACTCAGACTCCTTGTATTCTAGCCAACAGAACCAACAGCCCATATTGATTAAAGAAGAACCACACCAGATCATTATGTCAGAGGATGGCAAGCTCTCATGTTACCGTCACTCGTCATCTTCCCTCAATGGGTAAAGTCCAGAAACATGGCACATGGGTGTCACACCCATTGACCAAGAGAAACAAACTCCAGCATTCCTCCATTGCTGCCTGTTTACTTGCTCATCATCAGGCTATTCGTGGATACAATGAAAGTGCTTGCTTGGGAAGTGTTCTGCCACCATTGGCATATTCTCTTCAGACTACAATCTTTTATGATTGCTTTCTAACAAATTTAAGAGGTCTTTCTTTCAGCAACAATGTCGAGCTTAAAATGTAGCTTGATGAATCTTTGGAGTCAAAACCTATTGGTTTTTATCGTCATGGCATTGAACAGGTAGTGGAGTGTTGGCAGGAGGTTGTAAACAATGAAGGAGAATACATTGTTGAATGATTCATCAGAATTATCCTTAAATATAGTACACCATATATATAGACAATATTAGTGGTAAATATACACATACATATGCAATTATATATATATATATATATATATATATATTTAAAGACATTTATATTATGTTTAACGTTCTTTTTATAGATACATGTATTTAAGAAAATGCTCTGTTTTTTTTATAATAAACAGTATTAAATAACATTTACCGGCCTGAATGTCCGAGAAATTTTCATAGAAAATTTTCGCTCTCCGACAGGAATCGAACCTGTATCCTATACGGAACCATCATTTCGCGTGATGTGCCTTAACCTTTCGGCCACAGAGCAGCGTCTGGTTAGCAAGGTCGATTCTATGCCCAATTCTAAAATATATGACGTCATTTGTTTACATTTGATACGCTAGAGCAGATATGAATAGAAGAGATTCATGGAAGATTTAAGTTTAAAGATAGTAAAATCGACCTTGCTAACCAGACGCTCATCTGTGGCCGAAAGGTTAAGGCACATCACGCGAAATGATGGTTCCGTATAGGATACAGGTTCGATTCCTGTCGGAGAGCGAAAATTTTCTATGAAAATTTCTCGGACATTCAGGCCGGTAATTATAAAACAGAGCATTTGCTTAAATACATGTATCTATAAAAAGAACGTTAAACATAATATAAATGTCTTTAAATAAATTGTCGGGCTATGCCCAATTCTAAAATATATATATATATATAGTAATTCATTGGGTCTAGAAGATTTCTCAACACAATCGAACCCAGACTGTTATGATACAATACAAACATCATACTACTAGACCAATTGACCTTGGTGATGAAGAAGAAACTGACTAGACTCACATTAAATTCCGTGGTGATAATCATCCAAGTATATGAAACCCAATGGATTGTGTCCCCAAGAGTCACATCTTCTTTCCCCAAGGCACTCGTTCCAGAGCATTAGAAGCTGGATCAAGCAAGGATATGCAAGTGATAAAAATTTAGGTGGGGGTGATTTGAATAATCATTTATAGTAAATCATAGTCTAGATGAGAGTCCCAAATAGGGTGAAATGACCATCCAGTGCTTTTTGCATTCTGTTAATAATTCTTCTAGACTCAGTGAATTACTATAAATGACTATTCAAATTCATAATATATAAATCTTACAAAGGCAGGAAGTTGTGGAGAGCCATGATTGCCCAAGTCCTGAAGAAACACGGCATACAGAAGAAATTTCTGCTATGTTAGAGAGATATGTAAATATTCATTCGCATCTCTAATAAAATACAAATTAAGTTCTTCATTAATTCAGGACAGAATTTCCCAAAGCTATTTAAAGAATTGCACTTTGTCTTGATCTGATAGAGAAACTATATTGGTCAACAAAATCTTTATATAATGTCATTTTATATAAGACCCAAACACCAAATCATTTCAAACGTCATCAGGAGTTTGAGAAACAGGAAATTAGAGCCCCAGTCTATTTAATGTCTTTCCAGATTATACTCTGCATGCACACAAGTCCAGATGATAAGAAATGGGCTTTAATAATTTAAACATTTGACGTCGCATACCAAACAAATCCTGATGATGAGAGGTGCTATGCTGATGACATAGGTATTCATAGTGAGGACAAGAATGATCTAGAACAAAAAAAAACAATATTCTTTACTGAGTGTTTCAATATATAGAACACAAGATAAGTCTTTCCAAAACAGAAACTATCATTTGGAATTGGAATGAAAAGCTTTAATAATTTAAACATTTGACGTCGCATACCAAACAAATCCTGATGATGAGAGGTGCTATGCTGATGACATAGGTATTCATAGTGAGGACAAGAATGATCTAGAACAAAAAAAAAAATCAATATTCTTTACTGAGTGTTTCAAGATACAGAACTCAAGATAAGTCTTTCCAAAACAGAAACTATCATTTAGAATTGGAATGAAAAGCTTTAATAATTTAAACATTTGACGTCGCATACCAAACAAATCCTGATGATGAGAGGTGCTATGCTGATGACATAGGTATTCATAGTGAGGACAAGAATGATCTAGAACAAAAAAAAAAACAATATTCTTTACTGAGTGTTTCAATATATAGAACACAAGATAAGTCTTTCCAAAACAGAAACTATCATTTAGAATTGGAATGAAAAGCTTTAATAATTTAAACATTTGACGTCGCATACCAAACAAATCCTGATGATGAGAGGTGCTATGCTGATGACATAGGTATTCATAGTGAGGACAAGAATGATCTAGAACAAAAAAAAACAATATTCTTTACTGAGTGTTTCAATATATAGAACACAAGATAAGTCTTTCCAAAACAGAAACTATCATTTGGAATTGGAATGAAAAGCTTTAATAATTTAAACATTTGACGTCGCATACCAAACAAATCCTGATGATGAGAGGTGCTATGCTGATGACATAGGTATTCATAGTGAGGACAAGAATGATCTAGAACAAAAAAAAACAATATTCTTTACTGAGTGTTTCAATATATAGAACACAAGATAAGTCTTTCCAAAACAGAAACTATCATTTAGAATTGGAATGAAAAGCTTTAATAATTTAAACATTTGACGTCGCATACCAAACAAATCCTGATGATGAGAGGTGCTATGCTGATGACATAGGTATTCATAGTGAGGACAAGAATGATCTAGAACAAAAAAAAACAATATTCTTTACTGAGTGTTTCAATATATAGAACACAAGATAAGTCTTTCCAAAACAGAAACTATCATTTGGAATTGGAATGAAAAGCTTTAATAATTTAAACATTTGACGTCGCATACCAAACAAATCCTGATGATGAGAGGTGCTATGCTGATGACATAGGTATTCATAGTGAGGACAAGAATGATCTAGAACAAAAAAAAACAATATTCTTTACTGAGTGTTTCAATATATAGAACACAAGATAAGTCTTTCCAAAACAGAAACTATCATTTGGAATTGGAATGAAAAGCTTTAATAATTTAAACATTTGACGTCGCATACCAAACAAATCCTGATGATGAGAGGTGCTATGCTGATGACATAGGTATTCATAGTGAGGACAAGAATGATCTAGAACAAAAAAAAACAATATTCTTTACTGAGTGTTTCAATATATAGAACACAAGATAAGTCTTTCCAAAACAGAAACTATCATTTGGAATTGGAATGAAAAGCTTTAATAATTTAAACATTTGACGTCGCATACCAAACAAATCCTGATGATGAGAGGTGCTATGCTGATGACATAGGTATTCATAGTGAGGACAAGAATGATCTAGAACAAAAAAAAACAATATTCTTATACTGAGTGTTTCAATATATAGAACACAAGATAAGTCTTTCCAAAACAGAAACTATCATTTAGAATTGGAATGAAAAGCTTTAATAATTTAAACATTTGACGTCGCATACCAAACAAATCCTGATGATGAGAGGTGCTATGCTGATGACATAGGTATTCATAGTGAGGACAAGAATGATCTAGAACAAAAAAAAACAATATTCTTTACTGAGTGTTTCAATATATAGAACACAAGATAAGTCTTTCCAAAACAGAAACTATCATTTGGAATTGGAATGAAAAGCTTTAATAATTTAAACATTTGACGTCGCATACCAAACAAATTCTGATGATGAGAGGTGCTATGCTGATGACATAGGTATTCATAGTGAGGACAAGAATGATCTAGAACAAAAAAAAACAATATTCTTTACTGAGTGTTTCAATATATAGAACACAAGATAAGTCTTTCCAAAACAGAAACTATCATTTAGAATTGGAATGAAAAGCTTTAATAATTTAAACATTTGACGTCGCATACCAAACAAATCCTGATGATGAGAGGTGCTATGCTGATGACATAGGTATTCATAGTGAGGACAAGAATGATCTAGAACAAAAAAAAACAATATTCTTTACTGAGTGTTTCAATATATAGAACACAAGATAAGTCTTTCCAAAACAGAAACTATCATTTAGAATTGGAATGAAAAGCTTTAATAATTTAAACATTTGACGTCGCATACCAAACAAATCCTGATGATGAGAGGTGCTATGCTGATGACATAGGTATTCATAGTGAGGACAAGAATGATCTAGAACAAAAAAAAAACAATATTCTTTACTGAGTGTTTCAATATATAGAACACAAGATAAGTCTTTCCAAAACAGAAACTATCATTTGGAATTGGAATGAAAAGCTTTAATAATTTAAACATTTGACGTCGCATACCAAACAAATCCTGATGATGAGAGGTGCTATGCTGATGACATAGGTATTCATAGTGAGGACAAGAATGATCTAGAACAAAAAAAAAACAATATTCTTTACTGAGTGTTTCAATATATAGAACACAAGATAAGTCTTTCCAAAACAGAAACTATCATTTGGAATTGGAATGAAAAGCTTTAATAATTTAAACATTTGACGTCGCATACCAAACAAATCCTGATGATGAGAGGTGCTATGCTGATGACATAGGTATTCATAGTGAGGACAAGAATGATCTAGAACAAAAAAAAACAATATTCTTTACTGAGTGTTTCAATATATAGAACACAAGATAAGTCTTTCCAAAACAGAAACTATCATTTAGAATTGGAATGAAAAGCTTTAATAATTTAAACATTTGACGTCGCATACCAAACAAATCCTGATGATGAGAGGTGCTATGCTGATGACATAGGTATTCATAGTGAGGACAAGAATGATCTAGAACAAAAAAAAACAATATTCTTTACTGAGTGTTTCAATATATAGAACACAAGATAAGTCTTTCCAAAACAGAAACTATCATTTAGAATTGGAATGAAAAGCTTTAATAATTTAAACATTTGACGTCGCATACCAAACAAATCCTGATGATGAGAGGTGCTATGCTGATGACATAGGTATTCATAGTGAGGACAAGAATGATCTAGAACAAAAAAAAACAATATTCTTTACTGAGTGTTTCAATATATAGAACACAAGATAAGTCTTTCCAAAACAGAAACTATCATTTAGAATTGGAATGAAAAGCTTTAATAATTTAAACATTTGACGTCGCATACCAAACAAATCCTGATGATGAGAGGTGCTATGCTGATGACATAGGTATTCATAGTGAGGACAAGAATGATCTAGAACAAAAAAAAAACAATATTCTTTACTGAGTGTTTCAATATATAGAACACAAGATAAGTCTTTCCAAAACAGAAACTATCATTTGGAATTGGAATGAAAAGCTTTAATAATTTAAACATTTGACGTCGCATACCAAACAAATCCTGATGATGAGAGGTGCTATGCTGATGACATAGGTATTCATAGTGAGGACAAGAATGATCTAGAACAAAAAAAAAAAATCAATATTCTTTACTGAGTGTTTCAAGATACAGAACTCAAGATAAGTCTTTCCAAAACAGAAACTATCATTTAGAATTGGAATGAAAAGCTTTAATAATTTAAACATTTGACGTCGCATACCAAACAAATCCTGATGATGAGAGGTGCTATGCTGATGACATAGGTATTCATAGTGAGGACAAGAATGATCTAGAACAAAAAAAAACAATATTCTTTACTGAGTGTTTCAATATATAGAACACAAGATAAGTCTTTCCAAAACAGAAACTATCATTTAGAATTGGAATGAAAAGCTTTAATAATTTAAACATTTGACGTCGCATACCAAACAAATCCTGATGATGAGAGGTGCTATGCTGATGACATAGGTATTCATAGTGAGGACAAGAATGATCTAGAACAAAAAAAAACAATATTCTTTACTGAGTGTTTCAATATATAGAACACAAGATAAGTCTTTCCAAAACAGAAACTATCATTTAGAATTGGAATGAAAAGCTTTAATAATTTAAACATTTGACGTCGCATACCAAACAAATCCTGATGATGAGAGGTGCTATGCTGATGACATAGGTATTCATAGTGAGGACAAGAATGATCTAGAACAAAAAAAAACAATATTCTTTACTGAGTGTTTCAATATATAGAACACAAGATAAGTCTTTCCAAAACAGAAACTATCATTTAGAATTGGAATGAAAAGCTTTAATAATTTAAACATTTGACGTCGCATACCAAACAAATCCTGATGATGAGAGGTGCTATGCTGATGACATAGGTATTCATAGTGAGGACAAGAATGATCTAGAACAAAAAAAAACAATATTCTTTACTGAGTGTTTCAATATATAGAACACAAGATAAGTCTTTCCAAAACAGAAACTATCATTTAGAATTGGAATGAAAAGCTTTAATAATTTAAACATTTGACGTCGCATACCAAACAAATCCTGATGATGAGAGGTGCTATGCTGATGACATAGGTATTCATAGTGAGGACAAGAATGATCTAGAACAAAAAAAAACAATATTCTTTACTGAGTGTTTCAATATATAGAACACAAGATAAGTCTTTCCAAAACAGAAACTATCATTTAGAATTGGAATGAAAAGCTTTAATAATTTAAACATTTGACGTCGCATACCAAACAAATCCTGATGATGAGAGGTGCTATGCTGATGACATAGGTATTCATAGTGAGGACAAGAATGATCTAGAACAAAAAAAAACAATATTCTTTACTGAGTGTTTCAATATATAGAACACAAGATAAGTCTTTCCAAAACAGAAACTATCATTTAGAATTGGAATGGAAGGCTTTAATAATTTAAACCTTTGACATCGCATAACAAACAAATCCTGATGATGAGAGGTGCTATGCTGATGACATAGGTATTCATAGTGAGGACAAGAATGATCTAGAACAAAAAAAAAAAATCAATATTCTTTACTGAGTGTTTCAAGATACAGAACTCAAGATAAGTCTTTCCAAAACAGAAACTATCATTTAGAATTGGAATGAAAAGCTTTAATAATTTAAACATTTGACGTCGCATACCAAACAAATCCTGATGATGAGAGGTGCTATGCTGATGACATAGGTATTCATAGTGAGGACAAGAATGATCTAGAACAAAAAAAAACAATATTCTTTACTGAGTGTTTCAATATATAGAACACAAGATAAGTCTTTCCAAAACAGAAACTATCATTTAGAATTGGAATGGAAGGCTTTAATAATTTAAACCTTTGACATCGCATAACAAACAAATCCTGATGATGAGAGGTGCTATGCTGATGACATAGGTATTCATAGTGAGGACAAGAATGATCTAGAACAAAAAAAAAAAATCAATATTCTTTACTGAGTGTTTCAAGATACAGAACTCAAGATAAGTCTTTCCAAAACAGAAACTATCATTTAGAATTGGAATGAAAAGCTTTAATAATTTAAACATTTGACGTCGCATACCAAACAAATCCTGATGATGAGAGGTGCTATGCTGATGACATAGGTATTCATAGTGAGGACAAGAATGATCTAGAACAAAAAAAATCAATATTCTTTACTGAGTGTTTCAAGATACAGAACTCAAGATAAGTCTTTCCAAAACAGAAACTATCATTTAGAATTGGAATGAAAAGCTTTAATAATTTAAACATTTGACGTCGCATACCAAACAAATCCTGATGATGAGAGGTGCTATGCTGATGACATAGGTATTCATAGTGAGGACAAGAATGATCTAGAACAAAAAAAAACAATATTCTTTACTGAGTGTTTCAATATATAGAACACAAGATAAGTCTTTCCAAAACAGAAACTATCATTTAGAATTGGAATGAAAAGCTTTAATAATTTAAACATTTGACGTCGCATACCAAACAAATCCTGATGATGAGAGGTGCTATGCTGATGACATAGGTATTCATAGTGAGGACAAGAATGATCTAGAACAAAAAAAAACAATATTCTTTACTGAGTGTTTCAATATATAGAACACAAGATAAGTCTTTCCAAAACAGAAACTATCATTTAGAATTGGAATGAAAAGCTTTAATAATTTAAACATTTGACGTCGCATACCAAACAAATCCTGATGATGAGAGGTGCTATGCTGATGACATAGGTATTCATAGTGAGGACAAGAATGATCTAGAACAAAAAAAAACAATATTCTTTACTGAGTGTTTCAATATATAGAACACAAGATAAGTCTTTCCAAAACAGAAACTATCATTTAGAATTGGAATGGAAGGCTTTAATAATTTAAACCTTTGACATCGCATAACAAACAAATCCTGATGATGAGAGGTGCTATGCTGATGACATAGGTATTCATAGTGAGGACAAGAATGATCTAGAACAAAAAAAAAAAATCAATATTCTTTACTGAGTGTTTCAAGATACAGAACTCAAGATAAGTCTTTCCAAAACAGAAACTATCATTTAGAATTGGAATGAAAAGCTTTAATAATTTAAACATTTGACGTCGCATACCAAACAAATCCTGATGATGAGAGGTGCTATGCTGATGACATAGGTATTCATAGTGAGGACAAGAATGATCTAGAACAAAAAAAAACAATATTCTTTACTGAGTGTTTCAATATATAGAACACAAGATAAGTCTTTCCAAAACAGAAACTATCATTTAGAATTGGAATGGAAGGCTTTAATAATTTAAACCTTTGACATCGCATAACAAACAAATCCTGATGATGAGAGGTGCTATGCTGATGACATAGGTATTCATAGTGAGGACAAGAATGATCTAGAACAAAAAAAAAAATCAATATTCTTTACTGAGTGTTTCAAGATACAGAACTCAAGATAAGTCTTTCCAAAACAGAAACTATCATTTAGAATTGGAATGAAAAGCTTTAATAATTTAAACATTTGACGTCGCATACCAAACAAATCCTGATGATGAGAGGTGCTATGCTGATGACATAGGTATTCATAGTGAGGACAAGAATGATCTAGAACAAAAAAAAACAATATTCTTTACTGAGTGTTTCAATATATAGAACACAAGATAAGTCTTTCCAAAACAGAAACTATCATTTAGAATTGGAATGAAAAGCTTTAATAATTTAAACATTTGACGTCGCATACCAAACAAATCCTGATGATGAGAGGTGCTATGCTGATGACATAGGTATTCATAGTGAGGACAAGAATGATCTAGAACAAAAAAAAAAATCAATATTCTTTACTGAGTGTTTCAAGATACAGAACTCAAGATAAGTCTTTCCAAAACAGAAACTATCATTTAGAATTGGAATGAAAGGCTTTAATAATTTAAACATTTGACGTCGCATACCAAACAAATCCTGATGATGAGAGGTGCTATGCTGATGACATAGGTATTCATAGTGAGGACAAGAATGATCTAGAACAAAAAAAAACAATATTCTTTACTGAGTGTTTCAATATATAGAACACAAGATAAGTCTTTCCAAAACAGAAACTATCATTTAGAATTGGAATGGAAGGCTTTAATAATTTAAACCTTTGACATCGCATAACAAACAAATCCTGATGATGAGAGGTGCTATGCTGATGACATAGGTATTCATAGTGAGGACAAGAATGATCTAGAACAAAAAAAAAAAATCAATATTCTTTACTGAGTGTTTCAAGATACAGAACTCAAGATAAGTCTTTCCAAAACAGAAACTATCATTTAAAATTGGAATGAAAGCAGTGATGGCTCCTACCCAGAGTCCATCATAAAAATACTGGATGTAGAATTAGTAAATACTAAATACTTCAAATTCCTTATTGTATGGATAAGTCATAACTAATTTAGTATGAGAGATAAGGAAAGCACAATCAGACCTTCATGCCTGCAAAAAAAAAAACCAAAAAAAAAACAGTGTCAAAAGGACTGTTTTCCTTGACACAACTGTTATTTTAACTACCTTTACTCCTCAGTAATATTTATTGTTTTAAATATACCATATCCCAAATGAATCTGCTAATAAAAAATAACATTTTTGCTTTCCCTCCATTGGCCAATGTACTAATGATAAGGGTGGGTATACTGATCACATAACTGTTCATAACTGAATTAAGAATAATCTTGAAGAAAAAAAAAAGTGCAACGTCTTCTACTGAGTATTCCAATATATAGGATTAGAGATAAGTCTTTCCAAAACAGAAATTATGATTTTATTTATTGGTTTTATTTTATTTCATAGCAAAAAGATAAATCTTACAAGGACGGGAAGTTATAGAAAGCCATGATTGCCCAAATCCTGAAGAAACACGGCATACAGAAGAAATCTCTGCTATGTTAGAGAGAAATGTAAATGTCATTCGCATCTCTAATAAAATACAAATTAAGTTCTTCATTAATTCAGGACAGAATTTCCCAAAGCTATTTAAAGAATTGTACTTTGTCTTGATCTGATAGAGAAACTATATTGGTCAACAAAATCTTTATATAATGTCATTTTATATATGACCCAAACACCAAATCATTTCAAACGTCATCAGGAGTTTGAGAAACAGGAAATTAGAGCCCCAGTCTATTTAATGTCTTTCCAGATTATACTCTGCATGCACACAAGTCCAGATGATAAGAAATGGGCTTTAATAATTTAAACATTTGATGTCGCATACCAAACAAATTGTGATGATGAGAGGTGCTATGCTGATGACATAGGTATTCATGGTGAGGTTAAGAATGATCTTGTACAAAGAATCAACATTCTTTACCAAGCGTTCAAAGAAACAGGACTTAAACCTTTCCAAAACAGAAAGTATGATATGGAATTGGAATAAAACCTGTGATGGCATATACACTGAATCTAAATTTAGTGTAGGAGAAAAGGAAATTGAACATAGAATAGGCTCTGCTTGAATTGCTTTGTTACAAAACCAAAACATTAACCTGAAAACTCAAAACATATTCTTGAACGACCTCGTCAGATCTCAACTCTTATGTGGGTGCCATGCATCGTAGCCAACTCATGCTTTGCATATTGATGCCATATATGGTCCACTACTCCTGCTATATATTTAGAGATTCTTGAAAGAAGAATCTGCAATATTATAGGTCCTGACCTGGTATCTTAGCTTCAATCATTTTCCCACTGCTATAATGTAGCTTCCCTCAACCTTTTCTATAAATAGTTTCATGGTAATTGTTCAGATGAACTCTCTGCTATTGTACCCAGACTGAATTTAAGTGCAGTACTAGATTTGCAACAAGGTCTCATCAATTTACAATTGACTGGATGTAACCTAAAGGTCTTTGCTAACAGTTTCTGTCCTTGCACTTTTTGCTTGTGGAACTCTCTTCTGGCTCAATACTTTCCAGCCAACTTTGGTCTTCAAAAATTTATAGACAATGTCAATCATTATTTACTGTCTTCTTGATTACTCTTCTATTGTTCTTATTCCTTAATAATCTTTCTCATTTTTTCTTATTTTTTCAAACTCAGTAACCCCTTGTCTCCTGGATTTGCATGCGATGAAATGATAAAAAAAAAACCTCATTCAGAAATGTTGAAACTGTCAGAAATATACAACTATTTTCTCAGATCAATAATTAAAAATGGTCCCAAGAGAATGTTTCCTGCAGGTCTTGAAGAGAACTGCACTTTGTTTAATCTTGTAAACTGGTGCTAGAGAATCACAAACAAAAACTGTATCAGGTGAAAGAAACTACATCCCTTTCGGACTTTCAACAGTAGCAACAACTAAAATAGATAGCACATATAAATAGAAGAGAAAATAATGGCATAATCAAGATGTTGGCATTCCACACTACCTCAAACAAAAAGTTAGGAAGGAAATCCCCATAAATAATAGAAAGAGCGACAAGTTACCAGACTTGAGAAGCTTATTTCCCTAAAATACTGTTTTAGGAGAGAGATTTTATCAATTTCAATGGCAAGGTACACCACTAACTGTTCAGTCAATAAATAATTAATCAGAGTACCCTATATTGTTAAACAGTACCCTATAGTGAAGTACCCTGAAATTATTTGAGATTATGATTAGCACAATCTTATTCAAGGGTGAAACATTTTTATTATTTTATTTTGACAGAGTAATAGTGGTTTCAATCCCTGGGTTGGGCAGTATGCTCTCGGTGGAAACAGGCAAGCAATAACTGAGCAGTACTAAATAAAAATAAGAACTAGTCATGAGCAGTGAAATGAGAACAGTCTCGCCTCGTAGATTAAATAAAGGGTTCAGTTCAGAATCCCCTGTAGTTTACCAAGAAAGATATACATCTGAAGAAGGCTGAAGAGCACAACATCTGAAACATTGTGATAGCAACAACAAAGATGAGGATAATAGTTCGAATATAAATAGTGTTAGCTTCATGTCTCACACATCTCGCCTGTGGAACTCCCTTCCTTATTCCTGTTTCCCTGACAAATACAATCTCCAACTATTTAAGTGTAACTCCAGTTGCCTTGATCTATCCACTTCCCTTCTCCACATCCTTTCACCTTTCATTCCTATCTGCTCTCGCTCCAAATCTTCTGTAAACCCCTTGCCTTGATCGATCCACTATCTTTCTCCACATCCTCTCCTTTAACACTCCTATCTGCTCTTCCTCCAAACCTTCTGTAACCCCTTGCGTGCTAGTGGCCTCCAGCCTGGCTTAGGGGGATAAGCTTAAAAAAAAAAAAAAAAAAATAATGAAAACTCCTCATCCCAGAAATTCAAACAAATTACTTTTTTAAATATATTTCTATTGTCATGGATTTATAAAGCTATTTTTTTTTTATATAGATACATCATAAGTATTTTTTGATATGCAGGCATGCTAAGTAAAGAGATCAAAAGATGGATTTTATAGATGTCTTTAGATAACCAAGAATTGCAGATGATTTTTGAAAAAAAGTTCATGATTTAACCATGTCATTTTCACAACATAAATTAGATTTGTACGCTGAAAATAAAGCATCCAAATATTTGCGTGCGATGATTAGGATTAGGTTAGGTTAACGACATATTAACCCTTTTTGGGTTAGTTCATGTCAAATATATATCTTAGTGGATAAAAATCACTTCTTCTATGTGTTGTCTATTCAGGATGTTGGCGATTATGGCTCTCCACAATTTCCTGTCCTTTGTAGCTTTTAGCAAATTTTGTCTTTTTATTATCACTCCTAAACCTTCGACTGCCATCCAAAAAGTTCATTCTTCTTCTTTTATGTGCCATGTCCCTTCAGGACATTGGTGATTATGACTCTCCACGATTTCCTGTCATTTGTAGCTCCTAATAAATTTAGTCTTTTGCTATCTCTCCTATTTTGCTATCTTTTTGCTGTCTCTCATCATCCATTTGCTCAAGCTCACCAGGTTAAACCCGCTCTCAATTTGCTTTCAATCTGCCCTGTGAATATCAAATTTTCAAAACCCTTTTTCCTCATCATGTGTCCTAGAAATATCAACTCTCTCTTCCTGATGTTAAGTATCAGGATGTTGGTGATTATGGCTCTCCACAATTTCCTGTCATTTGTAACTCTTAATAATTTTTTTTTTGTTATCTCTTCTAAATCTTGCTCTGGCATCCATTTACTCAAACTTGCTAGGTAGTTTATGCATGGTTTTTCTCTCTCCCATTTGCCTTCAATCTGCCCTGTAAGTATCAAATTTTCCAAGCCATCTTTCCTCATTACGTGCCCTAAAAATTTCCACTATCACTTGTGAATCTCAACAAACTGATACTACTTATTCTATGTGTCTTGTCTTTTCAGGATGTTGGTGATCATAGCTCTCCACAATTTCCTGCCCTTTGTAGCGCTTAATAATTTTTTTGGTTCTGCCATCCATTTATTCAAGCTTGACAGTTAGGTTATGCATTGGTTTCCTTTCTCTCTCTTCAACCCATTCGGTAAGTATCTTTGTTATTCCAATATGTCTTCAGATTTCTGTGTCACACTCTCTGTCCTCTGTTAAAACGCTTTCAAGATATTTAAATTTTTGAATTTGTTTGATTTTGGTATATCTCCAATCTGTAATTTGTATGTTGGGCTGTTTCTTTTGCTAACAGTCATGAATTCCATCTTCTTGCAATTAATGTTTAGTCCTTTCTTCTTGCTTTCCTTCACTACCTTTTGTAGTTTCCTTTCCATATCTGCTATAAACATTGTGTTATCTGCATAGCTTATGTTGTTAAGATTGTGGCCACCAATACTGAATCCTGATAGAACTTCTAATTCTCTCAGAATTGCTTCACTGTATAAGTTGAATAAGACTGGTGAGAAGACACCTCATTGTCTTACATCTCTTTCTATTTTTGTATATTTACGATTGTTCGATGGAGTTCACATTCATTTGCACCATGCTTCTGAAGCAGTGCTATGAAAATAGATCTACCTCGGTCTTCCAGTATATCACCACTATCATTCATTTCATTTATTATGGCTGTAATCTTGTCAACACCAAAGTCATCCAAGGATGCCAGAATCTCTATTCCAGTTCTATCTGGTTCTGTTCAATTTGAATCACAGTTAAAAACAGATATACATAAGAGAAAGAAAGAACTAGCAGGACAAAAGAAATGTTTATTAAGAGTAAAAATCCAAAGATGAGACAATAATAGAGAAAGAAAAAACACTCCAGATATGGAATAAATATATCAGAGAACTCTTCCATGATGAAAGAGAACAAATGGCAAGAAATATTGAAGGACCAGAAATATCAATATCTGAAATGGAATCAGCACTAGCCAAGTTGAACAGATACTCAAGATTCAGAATTTTAAAAAATGCAATAAGGCACTTGATTATCTGCATTACTAAGAATGATTACTTCATTACTTATGTAAATATAAAAAACTGTCTTAGTGACAGATGGCTAATTAATTTAAATAATGTATGACTATAGTTTGTGTGATGAGCCAATAATTTTAAGTAAAATGATACACTAAAATAAGTAACCTAGTAATCGTTTCAACTTCTCTAAATATTGGTGCCTTAAAAAATATTTTTTTAAATTTTAAGAAATCTTGTGCTATCATGAGTATATGTTTTGGTATCTGTAGGGGGATCAATTCACAATGAATGTACATAGCAAAATACATCCCACCTATTAACTTTCATAAAATTATATATATATATATATATATATATATATATATATATATATATATATATATGTATAGCAAAACTATGAAAATAGATCTTTTAGGTCTTCTGGATGTCATGTCTGTTCAAAATATAAATGATCCACGTTCTCCACAGTGTACTTTTCTTTATTGTCTGCTTTCTCCAAGGTTTTGAATTCAAAGTAATCTTTTTCCTAGACTGGCTGCCACACAAGGCTTAATGGGTACATCTTCAAAAGTCTTGATGATCATACCCTTGCAGTTGATCTCTCTATTTAATGGACAGGAGGTATAGGATTAGCTTACACAAGATTAAAAAAGATAGACATATATCAGGTTGATATACAAATTAAAAATTGTTCTGTGAGTCACCACCCTGAAGGTTTTGGGATGTTCTTACCATTCTGTAGGAAATGTAGTCAGTATGATGAAGCATAAAAGAATACTCCATTATTTTAGTAAATAATATATATTATATAAATTTGGCTGACATCTCTTTAAAACGGCTCTGTTAGGAAATGTAACAGTAATGGTAGCAGCTCTTCTAAACCCCATCAATTGTCAAGAGCCAATGAGCAGGACAGGCCTTGCAACAACATGATGCATATTCTTTGTTTCAATGACCATCTCTGAGCAGATATCATAACTGATTTCAG
Source organism: Acanthosepion esculentum (assembly GCA_964036315.1). Classification (NCBI taxonomy): domain Eukaryota; kingdom Metazoa; phylum Mollusca; class Cephalopoda; order Sepiida; family Sepiidae; genus Acanthosepion; species Acanthosepion esculentum. The sequence goes on along the minus strand of CAXIWW010000525.1, from coordinate 10,415 downwards.
CCATATAACTGACGCCATATCTGGTCTGGTACTCCTGTTGTTATTCTTGACAAAATCCAAAGAAAAGGTCTGCAATGTAATCAATCATGATCTGGCATCTCACCTTCAGTCACTTTCTGTCCAGCTTCACATGGCTTCCCTCTACCTTTTCTAAAGAGATTTTCATTGCAACTGTTTTGATGAGCCCCCCCCCCCCGCACAGTGCCTCGACTACATGAATTTAAGCGTGCTACTAAATTGGCAACTAGGTATCACCATTTTACTGTTGAAATATCTAGACCTAATCATCTCTTCTATTCTAATATCTTCTTTTCTCACACTTCTCACATGTGGAACTCCCTCTGATTTCTTGCCACCTACAATCTTCAAATGTTTAAATGCAACATTAACTACCGTCTTCCTGAACTCTATTCACTTATTGTTCTTTCCTCACACCCCCACACTAAAGTCTTCTCATTCTCTTTCACTTGCAGTAATTCCCTGTGTGCTAGTGGCATTATCGCCTTGCTCAGAGTAAAAACGATTAAAAAACACATGAGGGAGCAATTGGATTGTTTGCTGAGAGTCCTAACGAATAAGTTCATAAATTTTACCCACATTTCCTGGTATTTTGTTGGTGATTGATTGCCTTCAGCATTCATCACCTTGATATTTGACTGGCCTTGAAATGGGTGTGTCACTCAAAAAATTGTGTTCAATCCAAAGAATGTTTGCCAAAAGCTTGAAAAAGCACTTCAATGGTCTCAGTTGCAATTTTGTCAAAAGCTTCATGTAAAATCAGAAGGAAGCACATTACTCAAAACTGTCAGTTATAAAGATTGCAGTGTTGTTCCAACATCACATGACTTAAACTTTAGTAAATAGTACAAAGACTATTAGCAAACTGACTCTTGACTTTGGGTACCAATGAGAATTATTTGTATGCAGATTTATTTCTATTGAATGGTACAATTCAAAAACCTTTTGATACCAACTAAAAAAAAAAAAAATCAGCCACAATTCAAATATTGATTGTGTCAAAAATTCTTTCTATGTGTATATATAATGTATACTTATACAGCCAGAATTAATTCAAAAATGTTTTATTGAAATTGACTGATAAGCTCTTTCCAATTTGTGTATAAGCAGACAAACATTAAAACCCAATTTATAGAGAAACCATACAAAATTTATGTGCTGGTCTATAATTTCAGGTCATTATCATGAGCAGATTACCTTTTAGATCAAATTCACTCTGTTTTTTTTAGATTATAATTTTAATATATATATATATTTATATATATATAGTATTTACATTAGTCGGACTATTGTCCTCATCTTTGTCGCCATATTTGTCACAACGTTTCGGCCGTTGTACGCTCCGGCCTTCTTCAGGTGGTTGGAATTTCGAACTGAACCCTTTATTTCGATCACATGGCACAGTGGATAAAGGCGTTGGTTAGATCCAGTGACAGACCCAAAGAGTGTGAGTTCAATACCCGGTTAAGGCAGTGGAGAACTTTCAGAGGGAAAATTAGCCGGAGATAACTGATAACTGACATCCATCAAACATGGCTCGTGGAACTAGAACAGTCTACCCCAGTGATCGAAATAAAGGGTTCAGTTCGAAATTCCAACCACCTGAAGAAGGCCGGAGCGTACAACGGCCGAAACGTTGTGACAAATATGGCAACAAAGATGAGGACAATAGTCCGACTAATGTAAATACTGTACATAATACCTCATCTCAGAAATATAGACAGATATATATATGTATGTGTGTGTATTATATCAGGTCATGCCTCAAGTGCTACTGGTACTATGTAACCCAGTACTACCCGTCGCATGGACAGGTCATTGAGTCACTGTTTCCAAAACCAGGATTTTCTGGTGAGAAGGGTGGCTAGACAACCAGCAGGATAAAAAACAAGGTCTGTCTGAGGGTGGATGAACCTTTTTGTAGGGGTCAACAGCACAATGAGGTCACAGATATTTATACAGCCAGTGCAGTGATGAGATGTCATTGTTGGGTAGAGGGTTTTCCTAGACTGAAGTTAGCACCTAAGAGCATTTCCCTGATGGAATCAATTGTGAGCCTTCAAGTTAGATTATGTTGCTGTGGTATGACCTGGGGAGGGATAGGCTCTACCAGGTCCACTTGCTTGAGAATGGAAATACTTTCAACCTAGATATGTGGAAGGAACTCGTCAGGTGCTCAGAAGTACTGTGCAGCAACCGTAAGACCATACCCAATCATGAAATTTATGATGATAGTGATGTATTGAATGATAAAGGACATCATGTAAAATGGCTTGAAAGTGTTGATATGCCCTTATAAATCCATGAATCTTCAAACAAGTAAATAGTAACAACACTTAAATGGTAAACATCATCAATTGAGGATTTAAAATTTCTCTGACAATATTGCATCATTCTTTTCTGAATTGAGTCTAAATGACTAAATGGCAACTCAAAGATTTATGTGGTTATATCATTTACTGTTGAGCTATGTAGATGCAAGCACCACTTATACTCTGAGTTTCTTTTCTTGCTCTTCTTACCTGTGGAACCCCTTACCGATTTCTTGCTTCCCTGATAACTACAAGTTTAAAAAATTTAAATGCAATGTCAATCACCATCTTCCGTCTTTTTGAACCCTGTTCCTTTTTTGTTCTTTCCTCCATTCTTCTTATTCTGCTTCATTCCTCGTAACACCTTGCACGGCATTGTCTTCCTTGGGGTGAAATGATTAAATAACATGATTTTTCTCAAAACGGGTCAGCTCTGCCAGGCAATAATGCTGTAACAATTCAGCAGTGAAAGTGTTGATAGTTAATCGCATCTTCAGACGTCTGCAGCTGAAGATCGGAATAAAGAACTACGTCAACATCCTGAAGGGACACAGCACATGAAAGATGACGACTTCGGATAAAAGG